>JAJJWW010011134.1:0-249217 GCA_023531295.1 Papaver armeniacum
GCTTCACACACTTAGTGTTGAGGGTGAATTTTGGTTCTACAAGTCCTAGCCACAACACACCCAATTCCCAAGAGGAGAGAGTGAGAAAAAAAAAAAGATCCCTACAATTGTACTACATGCCCCCTTTATATAGACTTCTCAAAAAGCCCCTCATTTTATGATATCATGCCACATATCCTAAAACTCCTTAATTACTACTAATGTCACTTCTTCTCTAATACAACCTCTTTTTCCTATTAAATCCTCCCTTGTCCTTTCCATCTTATGGATACTTTCTTAGTGGACTTGGGCTTTAGTCCCCAAGTCCCCAAGTCCCCATGTTTCATGTTGGGTTTGCCTCCCTTTGGGGCGCACTAGGCCGACTAAGGGGGAATATTTTTCATGTATCAAAATTAGTCCACGACTCGGGTCAATTTTCAAAGGACCCAGTGAGTCACATCATGCCTTATCTTAAGTTCTACTTTTCAACAAGATAGTCATTGTCCTCGATGGTGCCATCCTAAAGTCCCCATTATAGGATGCCCCATATCCGTAGTCATCTTCATTTCTCTGATCGAGCGACTTCACAACTTCTTGGATATACCTTGACCCGGTGATCTTATCTCGCGCTTATATCTCCATCCTACCTTCGGGGTGAACTAGTACGTGTCATGTACGCACGGGCCAATATGCATACTCTATATTCTCAATTGAAATGTTAGGGGTGCGGTTAACCAATTGTTGGGTGTACTCATCCTAGAGTCATTTCCTCGAGTTCTGTAATGAGTAGATGAGTTACTAGCCGTTGAGATTGTTAGTGAGGGTTGGTCTATTAAAGACCAATCATTCTTTCTCCTGAAAAATGTAATGAAAACCTAATTAAACTTCAATTGAAGTCCAGGCTCTGTTTATCAGAGAGAAGGTAGCTTGCTACCATTTCTTTTATCCAATTTCTCCTTGTAGTTGTACTAGATACACTACAATTGGTATGAGACTCCATCCTGGAACCTGTAGCCATGGCCACCAAGGAAAAACTTCAAGAGATTTCCACCATTGTTACTCAACACATGCAGATTCAATCTCGGAGATGAAAGCGAGATTCAATCTGTGGGTGACAAGATGAATCTTCTTATTAGCTTGATTCAATCATCTCATTCTACACCTCCAGACCCTTCTAGATCGGCGATTCCTCAACCAAATCTGGATGCTCCTTATACAGATCTCCATGAGATGATTCACAAATTCACCAACACTGACTCTCGCAAGTTTTACTCGTACTCCAAGAGTCGATTTTCCACGTTTTTAATGGTACCAATCCTCGTGGTTGGGTCCTTAAATGTGAAAGGTATTTTAATTTGCATCGATTTCCCGATGATGAGCGTGTTGATATGGTCGCCATACATTTTGATTCATCGGTAGATTCATGGTTCTTAAATTACCGGCGAGGGTAAAGAGTTTATTTCTTGGGAATCTTTTAAACATGATATTTGTGCTAGATTTGAAGATATTGCTCAGGACAACTATGTAGGTAGTTTCAATAAGCTTAACCAAACTATCACTGTAGAAGATTACTATGATCTCTGGGAACATTATAAAAGCTATATGGTGACTAACAATCCTTATTTTCCTGAGAGTTATTATACATTAAGCTTTATTAGTGGGTTAAAAGAAGAGATTGTATGGATTGTGCAAGATGTTCAAGCACGAGAATACTGCAGCTGACTTTTTTTTATTTGGCTAGGCTGCAGCAAGCTTCTCTACATCACCAGCTAAAATAAACTAAATCCTTCTCTAGACCATTTACACCTTCACCACTCTCTATGTCCCATCCACCATCTGCCATCAAACATTTTTTCTCTCAATACTCTACCCTTACTAAGAACAATACATCTTCATCATTCCCCATTGTAACTCACCCTCCTACTCCCAAAAAAACTCACTGAGACAATTCTCTCCCTCCGTTAAAAGACTTACCCATGCACAAATGCGAGTTAGGAAAGACAAAGGACTTTGTTATAACTGTGATGAGTTTTACAGACAAGGCCATAAATGTAAAACTCAATAGTTGTTCATGTTAATTGCTAATGATGATGTAGAGGAAAATGGGTCCTTATCTACTGAAGAACTCTCTGATGCATCTCCTTCAACTTCAGATTCTAGTATTGAGATTTCCTTACATGCCTTGACAGGAAATATTGCTCATGACACTATTAGAATTTCTGGTCATCTTAACAAGCATCATGTGGTTGTGCTTATTGATACAGGCAGTACTCATAGTTTCATTGATGCTGCTCTAACCTCCAAACTAGGCCTCATGTTTCACCAATTGGTCAAATGCTTGTCACAGTTGCTAATGGAGATAGCACTATCAGCAAGGGTATTTGCCAACAGCTCAATTGGGAAATGCAAGGACATCAATTCTCTGAAAATTTACGAGCCCTCCCTCTAGGTGGTTATGATATGGTTTTGGGAGCTGACTGGTTGCGCAAACTTGGTGATGTTACTTTTGACTTCAGTCTGTTGAGTATTTCTTTTGTACATCAAGGCACACCCATCACCCTTCAAGGTACTTCTTCTAAACCTTCCTTGAGCCTTCTCAGTGCTTCTTCTCTTAAGAAATTTTTAAAGAGTAACACCCCTACACTCATTGGCCAGTTTTTCTCCATTTCTACTACACCTATACTCCCACCACCACCTGCAGTATCCACCCTTCTAGACAGTTTTTCATATGTTTTCGCAGAACCTAAAGGACTTCCTCCTTCTAGGTCACTTGACCATAAAATTCCACTCAAAAATGGTTCTAACCCAACTTCTCAAAGGCCATACAAATGCCCTTATGTTCATAAGTCTTTGGTCGAATCCTTAGTCTCTGAAATGCTCTCCTCTGGTGTGATACAACCCAGTCATAGACCATTTGCTGGTCTTATTATCCTTGTTAAGAAGAAGGATAGAACTTGGCGTTTTTGTATTGATTATCGTAAACTCAATGACATAACTGTTAAAGACAAATTTCCAATTCCACTTATAGAGGAATTACTTGATGCATTGATTGGTTCTATGGTATTCTCAAAGATTGATCTTCGTTCTGGCTACTAATAAATTCGAGTTTACGCACCTGACATTCACAAGACGGCTTTTCGTACCCATCATGGCCATTATGAATTCAGAGTAATGCCTTTTGGGCTTACTAACGCTCCTGCAACTTTTCAGGCTCTAATGAATGAGGTGTTTCAACCATATCTGCGTAAATTCATGATGGTATTCTTTGATGATATCTTAGTTTACAGTCCATCCATGGAAGCTCATATGGAGCATTTCCAACTTACATTGGATCTATTGAGGAAGCACTCTTTGTTTTCCAAGTTATCCAAATGTGCTTTTGCTCAGCCACAACTGGAGTACCTTGGCCACATTATCAATGCCAATGTTGTTGTCGCAGACCCTGACAAAGTTGCAGCCATGGTTAATTGGCCACATCCGCAAACACTGAAGCAACTCAGGTTTTTTTTAGGGCTTAAAGGTTACTATCGCAAGTTCATAAAAAACTATGAAAATATCTGTAAACCCCTCACAGACCTACTCAAAAAGGATTCTTTTACATGGTCTGATGCTGCAACTCAAGCTTTCTCTACCATCAAAACCGATATGACTTGACACCGGTTTTGGCTTTGCAGCATTTTCTTAGCCATTCACCTTGGAGACTGATGCATTCGTTCAATAGGGATTGGTCTTTGTACTAATTCAGAATAGTAAACCAATTGCCTTTCTAAGCAAACCATTGGGTCCTAAGGCATTGGCCTTGTCTACTTATGAGAAAGAATTTTTGGCCATAGTCATGGTTATTCAGAAGTGGAAGCACTACTGTCAAATCAACAATTCATCATACACACTGACCATCAGAGTTTGAAGTATCTCATGGATTAGAAATTTTCAACTGTCTTGCAGTAAAAATGGTTAGTCAAATTAATGGGTATTGACTATGTTAATATATAAATACAAAAAAGGGTCAGAGAATCAGGTTGCTGATGCGTTATCCAGATTGTCCTCTGCTTCTTGTTCATCATTGTCAATATCTCAACCTCAATGGGTACAAGACATTATCTCAAGCTATGAGTCAGACTCCACTGCACTTCAACTTATTACTCAACTGACTGTCACTCCAAAACAAGGAAACTATTCTTATGCACAGGGCATCTTGAGGTTCAAAGGGAGACTCTATATTGGCTCAGATACTGACCTAAGATCTTCTATATTACATTCCTTACATGCCTCAACAGTTGAGGCCATTCTGGCATCAATGGCACCTACCACATAGCTAGAACTTCATTTTTTTTGCCCAACATGAAGACTGATATTATTCAGCTTGTCACCACTTGTGATGTGTGCCAATGCAACAAGGGAGACAACTCCTTTCCAGGGGGTCTCCTCCAACCACTTCCCATACCTGATACTGCTTGGCAACACATATCATTAGATTTTGTGGAAGGCCTTCCAATGTCATTTAAAAAAAATGTCATCCTAGTGGTTGTAGACAGATTGACAAAGTATAGTCACTTCATTCCTCTTGGCCATCCATTCACTGCCATGAAAGTTGCTAAGGAGTTTCTTTCTTATGTGTTTAAACTTCATGGACTTCCTAGTTGAATTGTGAGTGACGGAGATAAGATTTTCATTAGCCAATTCTGGCAAGCTCTGTTCAAATCATTGGGCACCACTCTGCAGCTCAGTTCTGCCTACCATCCTCAAACTGATGGGCAAACTGAAAGAACTAATGCATGTGTTGAGCAGTACTTGAGGTGCATGACAAGTTCTCACCCAAAACAGTGGCTGCAATGGTTAGCTTTAGCTGAGTGGTGGTTTAACACTAACTACCACTCCAGCCTAAAAATGTGTCCCTTTCGGGCATTATATGGATATGCTCCTCCACATCTGGTTTTTCCAATCCCCTCTTCTACTTCTGTTGCTACTGTGGAGAATTACTTGCAGGAAAGAGACATTATGTTACAACTGTTGAAGGAAGAACAGCCCAAGGCACAAAGTAGAATGAATTTTATTGCAGATAAAAAGAGGTCTGACAGAAACTTTGAAGTGGGTGACTTAGTTTTATTGAAGCTACAGCCTTATAGGCAAACCTCAGTTGTTGTGAGAAACAACTTCAAGCTCTCAGCCAAATACTTTGGGCCTTTTGAAGTCTTACAAAGAATTGGAGTTGTTGCCTATAAACTCAAGCTCCCTGTGGGGTCCAGAATCCATCAAGTATTTCATGTCTCACAACTGAAGAAGAAGATTGGATTGCAAGCTGTTTCATCACCTCAACTTCCCCTAGTGGACCATGCAAGTCGGTTTTTCATTGAACCCATTGATGTTTTGGACACTAGAGTTACTGTCAGAGGCACAACTCAAATTCCACAAGTCTTGGTGCAATGGTGCAACTCAGACCCTTTTGACTCAACATGGGAGGATGCTGCTCATATTCAAGCTCAGTTTCCAGACTTCATCCTTGAGGACAAGGATCTCTAAATGGGAGGGGCAGTGTCATGTACTGCATAGTTCAGTATGCATACTCTATATTCTGAATTAGCTGTTAGGGGGTGCAGTTAACCAATTGTTGGGTGTACTCATCCTAGAGTCATTTATTCGAGTTCTGTAATGAATAGATGAGTTACTAGCCGTTGAGATTGTTAGTGAGGGTTGGTCTATTAAAGACCAATCATTCTTTCTCCTGAAAAATGTAATGAAAACCTAATTAAACTTCAATTGAAGTCCAGGCTCTGTTTATCATAGAGAAGGTAGCTTGCTACCATTTCTTTTATCCAATTTCTCCTTGTAGTTGTACTAGATACACTATAGTATGCTTATTAGTGTTGAAGGAGGAGGTGGTCATGTTGGGGTCTCTTAGGGTGATTCATTAAAGGCGCGTGAAGCTTATGACGAGCATGAAGATATTGTCTCACTTACGCGGGGGTCACAATCGTCTGATAAGATTATGGACAACATCCGCAAGTTGGTAGCATTTAAGCTGATTGGGATTTGGCTTTGGCGAGTGTTTAGGCGCGTTTAAAGGTGGAGACTCTGGATGTAGATACTGCCCGTTGTCGTGCATTGATATTCAGTTAAACTTGTGCGGGTATTCCGAGTGTTCTTTGATGAGCACGAAAGTGTGACACATTTTCACCCATAAATACATTAGCTGGGACTCATTTTATCACTAATAAACTTGTTTGTAGGTGTTTTTGTGAAATAAGCTCTTATGGAGAAAGTTGCTCGAAAAGTGGTTTTTGTACTCCGGAGGACACATGTTATTCGGACTCTCAATGTTGGTTAAGGGAAACCTCAATTACTAAGGGATGATTCGGTTGGTTTTGAAGAAAAAGGAAGATTACATTCAAACAGTAGTATATTCTCTTGAGATATTATCGGATTTATGTGGAAGATTTTAGAAAGAGATTTGGTCGTAGATTTGGTTGAATTAGATTAGTATTGATTCTTCGCATCAAAACAAGTAGCGGTAAATGCTTTTTTTTTCGTAAAAGGAAGGGTATATTTTCGGTTTGAAGAAAACAAGAAAGAAGATATTTTGAAGTTAAATCAAATAATTTTGGTTGAGATAATAATCCTCAGGAGTATATTTTGCATTGATGGAAAGATTGACATTTATTTACGAAGTAGAAGATGGGGAAAAATCTCCGTAATTTCGAGAAAAAAGGAAAGAAAAATATTAGAGCTAATGCCGAGTAATGGAGAAGATTTCAAGTAATGAGGGGATATTCTTGGTCATGTCGAGTATATAAAGGTTGTTTGGGTGTCATAGAGTGGGTATCGAGAGTTTGGGGAGAATTATTAGTTTTCTTTAATAAAAAAAACCATTTGAGCTATGAATAATATTTTTGAGTATGTTTTTATCATGAGAAACTAGACCCCTACACTGGGTCGACGGAGGAACTTGAATTTCATACATGGGTGAATTTATTTTATTCTTTTTATGACTTTTGCATTTATTTTAAATTGTTTTATGATTTGAAAAAATTAGTTATCATTTTATTAGAGGGGTCATGGTTGCTTAGATGTTTGATGTCCCATGCTTACGATTTATAACTAATATTTGGAGAATCTACCTTGGCAAAAAAATAAGAGTCCATTTTGTTTTATTTATTGAGCGATAATTGCTGAAGAATAAATAATTGAACCTATTGATATGAATTCGGTGAAATCCTAGACCCAGTAACTCTCTCTTTTATTATTTTCATTGAACCTTTAAATTTAATCTAAACAACGTCCGAGTGAACGACAACCCTTTTACTACTACAACGAACAAATTAAAAAATCTTATCATTTTTGACGCCGCCGACGCAAATTTGTTTTTAGATTAATTTTTAGGCTTATTTATTTTATTTTTTTTGTACATTATTTTCTTTTTCCTTTTTATGCGTTTCTTTTTGTATTACTTTTCAGGGACTTTTTGAGGATGATGACTTCTTCTGAGGAGACGTCACCTACGATGACGCTGGCTTATCAGGAAACCTCATCTGAGATGACGCTTGCTGAATATATGCGTAGGCAATGGTATGGAGTTTCTGCTCCACATGAGGTAAGTGAAGAATCACATCAAACTATATATGAGAAGTATTACAAACACACACCGCCTAGTTTGGAACAAAGATTGAGAGTTCTTGAATGTCAAAGATTATTTGCTAATGATAATGAATCTGGTAGTGACTCTCTGTTCCAAACAGAACATATTGATGACCCTGTGGATGATTGTGTGGATGATTCGCCTAATTCCATAGATGAATCTACCTCACAAGATAATTCACTCGACTTAGAGGTTGTTTCTAGACCCCTAGACTTCCAAAAGTTGCCTAATTTAGGGTTAGAATTGTGTGCTTCTAAAGTGTTGTTGGATTACTTTGCATCTAAGTACCCAGAGGACTTGCTCAATTGATATTTCCCCAGTCTCAATAGAATCCCCATATTTTGTTCTTTACGCACTTCCATGTGCAGTAAAAACTTGGTTTAGGGGTAAATTTTGTTTTCTGAAAGTTTCAGTATCCCCATTTTTTCATAAAATAATTGTGAAGCTGTCGTTTGTAAATATTGTATTTTGGGTCGATCCCCAAGTTTTCAGGTTATTAGTGTACGGGGATCCATTTTTTCCAGTAGGTATAATTTTTTTTATTCTTTTATCTATTTATTTATTTTTATTTTTATTTTTGAATTTCCCATCTTAATTTTTACGTTGGATGACTCAATTACATTGAGGACATTGTAATATTTAAGTGTGGGGGAGTGGATATTAACTTTTCTTTTATTATTTTTCAGGAATTTCCTTGCGTATTGTGACCAGCTCTTGAGCGGGTCTAAAAAGATAATAAAAATATATATATTATGACCAGCTGTGTAGCGGGTCTTAAAAAAAAAAAAAAGATTATTATGATTGTTAGGATTATGACCAGCTGTGTAGCGGGTCTTTTCTTTTTTTTTTTCTTGCATGTTATGACAAGCTGTGTAGCGGAAAAAAATAAAAAATAAAAAATAAATTGTCGCATCTTATGTATGGCATTTGTCATGACCAGCTGTGTAGCGGGTCTAACTCTCTTTTATTATATGACCAGTTGTGTAGCGGGTCAATTTTCTGTTTTGCTCGAGGACTAGCAAAATGTAAGTGTGGGGGAATTTGATGAGCACGAAAGTGTGACGCATTTTCACCCATAAATACATTAATGGGACTCATTTTATCACTAATAAACTTGTTTGTAGGTGTTTTTGTGAAATAAGCTCTTATGGAGAAATTTGATCGAAAAGTGGTTTTTGTACCCCGGAGGACACATGTTATTCGGACTCTCAATGTTGGTTAAGGGACACCTCAATTACTAAGGGATGGTAATCTGGTTGGTTTTGAAGAAAAAGGAAGATTACATTCAAACGGAGGCCGTATATTCTCTTGAGATATTATCGGATTTATGTGGAAGATTTTAGAAGAGATTTGGTCGAGAGATTTGGTTGGAATTAGATTAGTATTGGTTCTTCGCATCAAAACGGTGGCGGTAAATGCTTTTGTTTCGTAAAAGGAAGGATATATTTTCGGTTTGAAGAAAACGGGAAAGAAGATATTTTGAAGTTAAATCAAATAATTTTGGTTGAGATAATATTCTGGAGTATATTTTGCATTGATGGAAAGATTGACAACCTATTTACGTGTAGAAGATAGGGAAAAATCTCAGTAATTTTCGTAAAAGGAAAGAAAAATATTCGAGCTAATGCCGAGTAATGGAGAAGATTTCGAAGTAATGAGGGGATATTCTTGGTCCTGTCGAGTATATAAAGGTTGTTTGGGTGTCATAGAGTGGGTATCGAGAGTTTGGGGAGAATTATTAGTTTTCTTTAATAAAAAAAAACCATTTGAGCTATGAATTATATTTTTGAGTATGTTTTTATCATGAGAAACTAGACCCCTACACTAGGTCGACGGAGGAACTTGAATATCATACATGGGTGAATTTATTTTATTCTTTTTATGACTTTTGCATTTATTTTAAATTGTTTTATGATTTGAAAAAGTTAGTTATCATTTTATTAGATGCGTCATGCTTGCTTAGATGTTTGATGTCCTATGCTTACGATTTATAACTAATATTTGGAGAATCTACCTTGGCAAAAAAATAAGAGTCCATTTTGTTTTATTTATTGAGCGATAATTCTTTGAAGAATAAATAATTGAACCTATTGATATGAATTGGTGAAATCCTAGACCCAGTAACTCTCTCTTTTATTATTTTCATTGAACCTTTAAATTTATTCTCAACAACGTCTGAGTGAACGACAACCCTTTTACTACTACAACGAACAAATTAAAAAATCTTATTATTCTTAGATAGGCGAAGCGTGTTGTTTGGCAATATTAGTGCGCGCCTACTCCCTTCTTTTATTTTCAATGGAACGCAGTGTTTGGTGTTTCGCCTTTGTGGGTATGGGTGCGTCTTCTTCGTGATTATGTTTGGGTTGGAAAAACGCGCCTTCAGAGGTGAATCCCTTGTAATAGAGGTAAGTCCATATGCTTCTCCCCTCCCTTTCCTTTTTTTTCCAAGGTAGGAAAACACGCTCCCCCTTTTCTGTAGCCGATCAGATGCGCGGAGTAACCTGTCGCCCTTTTGTATATCTGTGGCCGATCGGATGAGCATATCAACTCGTCGCCTTTTTTGTATATCTGTGGCCTATCTTGGGGCCTTTTTGTATATTTGTGGCCGATCGGATGAGCATATCAACCCGTCACCTTTTTATATATCTGTGGCCGATCGGATGCGCAGAGCAACCCGTCGCCTTTTTGTATATTTGTGGCCGATCGGATGAGTATATCAACTCGTCGCCCTTTTTGTATATCTGTGGCCCATCTTGGGGCCTTTTTGTATATCTGTGGCCGATCGGATGAGCATATCAACCCGTCACATTTTTGTATATCTGTGACCCATCTTAGGGCCTTTTGTAAACTCATCAGCCGACCGGGTGTCTATGCATCCCGTAGCTTTTTGTAAATTTTTCAGTTGATCAGGAACCCTTGGATGTCCTGAGACCTTTGTAGATTTCTCAGTCAATCAAGCGCCCTTGGCTGACTTGAGACCTTTAGTCAGTCAATCAGGCGCCTTTGGATGTCCTGAGACCTCTTGTAGATTTATCAGTCAATCAAGCGCCCTTGGGTGACTTGAGACCTTTAGTCAGTCAATCAGGCGCCTTTGGCTGACCTGAGACCTTTGCCGATCAATCAGGCGCCTTTGGCTGACCTGAGACCTTTTGCCAGATCAATCGGCGCCTTTGGATGACCTGAGACCTCTTGTAGATTTGTCGGTCAATCAAGCGCCCTTGGTTGACTTGAGACCTTTAGTCAGTCAGTCAGGCGCCTTTGGCTGACCTGAGACCTTTTGCAAGTCAATCAGGCGCCTTTGGCTGACCTGAGACCTCTTGTAGATTTGCCAGTCAATCAAGCGCCCTTGGCTGACTTGAGACCTTTAGTCAGTCAATCAGGCGCCTTTGGCTGACCTGAGACCTTTTGCCAGTCAATCAGGCGCCTTTGGCTGACCTGAGACCTCTTGTAGATTTTTCAGTCAATCAAGTGCCCTTGGCTGTCTTGAGACCTTTTGTCAGTCAATCAGGCGCCTTTGGATAACCTGAGACTTTTTGCCAGTCAATCAGGCGCCTTTGGCTGACCTGAGACCTCTTGTAGATTTGTCAGTCAATCAGGTGCCCTTGGCTGACCTGAGACCTTTTGTAAATTTTTGTTCAAGCGGCCTCTATGGACTCTTGCTAGCATGGTGCCCGGAGCACGTTACTAGATTTTTCTCTCTCTCTTTTTTTTTTTTTTTTTTTTTTTTTTGCATAACAGATCATGAATTTCATGACAAGATGATATTGATGCTTTGTAGAAATTAATGAAAGTGACAAAACCTACACATGCGGCTAGGTGACATGCATTTCATGGAGCGCGAATAAATATCCATGTCAGCTTTAGATTAGACGCTTCATGCTTTAAATTGACTAAAATATGTTTGATGGACGCGTACAATCATAATAGGAATACCAATCACATCTTGCATGCTAAGAAAAATCATAATATAATCATACTTAATAACCATATGCTCCTAACTATTGCATGCTAGCGATGTTTGATAATGAACAAGTGATGCGTGTCGTAGGTGCAATCAAATTAATTCAAAATTTCCACTCAATTAAAAATAATATAATGGAAGTCAAGTTCGTTCCCACGAGGAGCAAGAGATCTTTAGTTGTAAAAGTTGTCACGAAAGGGGGGTGTAAAAAGCAAAATAAAAATAAAGAAAGCAATTAAAAATCGAAAGTTGAAAGATGAAAACAATAAAGAGAGAGACGATCAAGGAATCCTTCTTCGTTACGAAACAATGAATCAAGTTATGTTCTTTTCTATTTGTTATTAGTCACAAATTATCACCAACCGTAGGTAAAGCAGCTAGCTCAGTGCTAAACCCCTAAATCCCTTGTATCCTAGGACACGGAAGTTCTCGACTACCGGATTCTAATCACCTAGCCACCTAGAATTAGCTCAACCTAGATGTGCTTGGGCTCATGCATTAGGTTTTGTGAATTTCTTAGGTTGATATTAGTAGTTAGACTCTTAGCTCAAGGTCTACTTGCTAACGTTGTTTCTACACACAATTGCTCCACGGAATCCCTCCGCAAGGTCTCGTGTTTGCTACTTATGTAAAAAGTCAAAGAACGATTACTTATCCCCTAACTTTCACTAGCTTTAGATCGAATTAACAAATCAATTTAGTTGGCCACCCAAACAATCTATCAATCAATCATGAGTGTCTTTAAGATCACTCCTATTAGTAAAAACAAGCGATAATTATGTGAAAAACTTCAAGATAGAATTTGAAAACAAAAACTCAAATCATGTTAAGAACTAGGAATTCATCCTCAATCAAAAAGAAATTTAGCTACTCATGTTTTTGAAATTCACACAATTAATAATTATTAAAAGAAGAAGTTTCAAATTCACACAAGTAATTAAAAGAAAAATCTTAGAAAAGCAAGCAAAAACACAAGTAATGTGTGTGTAGAGATGTGTGTAGAAGTTGTAGAAAACTTCTCTATTTATAGGCTTCAATATTCTCCAATTCTTCCAAGGATTAGAATCCTTTTCCTTTTGCAATTCAATTTCCAAATCAAGCTTTTCTCAACTCTTCCACCTTCTCTTTCCAAATTTGAGTCCAATTCTCCATCCAATTCCTAGCCCAAGTCTTCACACCCATGAGAAAAGTCCATAGAAAGTTCCGGAATTTTGCTCGTAGGAAAACTGGGATTATGGCGGAATTTGGGCGGAAACGTCGCCACGGCCGCCTGAAAATTTCTCCGTTAAGAGAATATTCTACGGAACATTCCGTCGGTCCTCCGATCATGACTAACGGTCAAAGGGGTCAAACTAACGGTCAATCGTCAGTCAAAGAGTCAAGGGGAGGAGTGAGTTAGCTACCGAGTCAGCTTCTGATTCAGCTGAGTCAACTCAGAGTCAGACCTGAGTCACTTGGCCTAAGCCACAATCTTGCCAGGCTCTTGTGTTGCACCGGGGATGGTGCATCAACTCTGCTCCCGCCCATAATGGCTGCTCAACCTGCAATTGCTCGGCCTTCTCGGCTTTCTGGGATCGGTTTGCCGGGATCGTTCACTAGCATACATCGAGAGACAATCTTTGCCTAATTGGGAGCGGCTTCAATCAACTCTACAATCTCGGCTCTACCAACCAAAGATTCGAGGAATTCTTATTCAAATCACCACCTCATGTCTCTGCATCATCACTAACTGACTTCAAAATTCGGTGCATCTCTGTTTCCAAACCACTAGCCATTCGCAACAATGCCACCAACAACCTCAATTATGGAACCACCCGGTCTTAGCCTATAACTCCAGCCCGCACTTTCTTGCATTCCATAACCCATGTTATGCACCTTCGTGGCGCAATAGTCACAACTCCATCCTGCCATCACAAGAACCCTGTACTTAGCCATTGAGCCAACACAACACAAGATTCAACACCTTAGCTCATTTGCACAATCCTCGTACCTAGCATACATCTAAATTTCCACCTTATTCATTCCACAACCATACAGATTTCCATGTCTCCACGCTTAGTTCCACCATCTACATCTCACCTGCAATCTCGAGCCGCATCGCTTGCGACTTCACTTCACCCCTTGTGCATAACAGACCCATTAACTCCATCTGAGCCTTAACCCAGCAAGTGCACAATTCCAACAGAGGCACTCTTCCATGACACTCAGTTCCTCCACCACTGGCTGCTACCACTAAATCCATTCCACAGACCCTTGCAGCTAAATTACAGCCAAACTCAAACCCATTGTTCCTCTGGATTCAAGCAACAACAAGCCCTCATTCTCAGTTCGATTTCTCTTCTCTTTGTTCTCGATCTATGTTGTGTTCTGTCACACCAACACAGAACTTATCTCAATTTCAAACAGCTACGACCCCTATTGATTCTTCTCATCTCGATTGATTTCAACACGAACCCATCCATACTCGATTCGTCTCTTCCAATTTCTCCGTCTTTGAGCAATCTCGCTTATTCTCGATCAACATCAACAATTCCAATCGAACCCTCGATTCCCCGAGATCTGACGCTTTACCCTAATTTCTCCTCAACTCTGCCACTTTCCTCTAGCTTTGAGCATCATCGGTCTCTTGATTTGTTAGTAGAAGTTCTTTGCTCGTTCTCGATTCCATCCGGATCGAACTCGTCTTCGATTTTCTCTCCGAGCTCTTACAAGAAAGCTTATTTGTCTCTTTCATTTTTTTGATTTCGAGGCACAAACAATGATTGAGAAATAAATCTCAATTTAGGGCTCGAGGTTATAATCACGGATCGGGTCGGTTAGATGGATCGGGCTTAGGTTAGGATGTGGGCTTTAGTATGGGTATGGGTATGGGTCGGACATGTGGGCCAATGGGTTTGGGTTTCAACATCCATGGACATAACCCATCCATTACCAGTGATAGCAGCACCCCGTTTCCGGATAAGGGCTACCCAGTTTGGCAGCCCCTTAACCTCAAATGGGCTCCATATATCAATCGCCTGTAAAATGACCTTTTTGCCCTTTTGGCTCAAATTGGGTGATTTCTTCTTCTTTTCCTCCGTGTGACTCCAAAGTAGCTACAAAACTCAAAACAAGCGTAAAATACATAATTTACAAGAAAAATAGCAAAGAAAGCATAAACTACTAGATAGTAAATTAGGTGTATTCTACACCTATCAAATTCCCCCACACTTAGACTTTGCTAGTCCTCGAGCAAATCAAACTAAAAACTCACAACTTCAAAGCGTTCAAGCGTCACAAGCACCAAAGAGTTATGAGGACATAGAATTTCTGCATGCTAGTAATAAGAAGTTAGAAATACCAAAGAACATATTCTCATTCTTAAATGTTGAGTGAGAAATAACCACACCATAATGAGAGAATGCGTGTTTGAGAAACGATCAATAAGCATTTCGCCTCGACTTACGCCTCACCAAATAGGATTTTATGATAATTGCACTCAAAAAAACTGACTTTTTATGGTTCTCACATGTGTGCGGGTAGGAATGAAGAGAATTCTGCATCACGTTGAATGGTGGGAAGGACAACTTAGAAATTTTGAAAAACCCACATCTTTTAATATTTTGAAAAACCATTTTTCGACGATCTCTAAGAAAGGAAATCAACCATTTTTATCGAGGATGAGATTACTTACTCACCTTCACATCCGATCGCCAATTATGATAACACCACTCTCACGGCATCCAATAGAAACGTCTTCCGCTCCTCGTCTTGATCTTCGTCTTCGGTTTCAACTATTGATGATAAACCCTTGAATTTCATAAATCCTTGACAATTTGTAACTCTTTTACTTGAAATCCTTGTCGCTTGAAACTTCCTTATAGATTTTTCTTCCCCACGGCTTATAAAAACAAAACAAATATTTCTCTTGTTTATTTATTTATTTTTTTTTTTTTCTTCTTTTTTAACTTTTTATTTTTTTTTTTATTTTATTTTTTTTATTTTATTTTTTTTTTTTTTAAAACAAGAGAAATAAAATACAAAAATAAACCATGGCCGTGGGAGAAGTATTTTACCGCTTGATTCTTCACAACTTGTATCGTCTTGAAATCATAAACTTCAAAAATTCTCACCTTTTAATTTTCTTCGCTTTCATGAATAAGTCTTCATACTTGGATATAGAATTACCTCATTGTATTGTAAGTCCTCATCATATATGTAAAAATCTACTCTTTGTATGTTGCTTTACTTGTATTTGAAATTTGCTCTTTTTTCTCGTTCCGTTGCTTGTAAACCTTAAACTTTTCCAACTTTCCTTGTAGATTTTGATGTCGCTCCTTGTTGATGATGAATGTGTTTCTATGGATCCGTTGTTGTCGAGAGAGAATGGTGCTAACTGCAAATCGAACTACAAGAAGGAAGCTTTCATCCATGGACGTCACCCTCATGATTGACAAAATTAGCACTCAAGAGATCAAAGAGTAGTGCTTTTATTGGTGGGAAGTTGGGTAGCTCACCATTCTACCGGAATTTACTTACGGTGACACACACTCAAAAGAAGCTCTTTAGTAAATGGAAGAATTCTGGTCGGTGCCTCTCATGATATGAATACGGGTAGTCTCCACTAATGATTGATCAGCAACTCTAATAACGCACTTCTCCTGCACCAAATTCGCATCACCGGCATGATTAAATCCATTATTTAACACTCAAACAAACAAGAAATCCGAATGTAGTTCTCTAACATTTCCAAGTTCAATTATGTCGGTCAAAATCTCTATGTAAACATACCTAGAAATATGCTAGTGACTCTAAAATCTTTAAAAGTTGGAATTTTTAAGTAAAACTCTTTTTTTTTTTTTCAAAATTTTTTCATTTTTTTGTAATTTTTGTTTTAAAAACATGCTTAACCACTCCCCACACTTAAACCTTACATTGTCCTCAATGTAATTGAATCCTCTAGTAAAGGCAATGTGGGAAATTTTAACATGATAAGAAATAAGAAAAAGAAATAACAAAAAGCAAAAGGATAAGAAATACAAAACCGATGGGTTGCCTCCCATTAAGCGCTTGTTTTAAAGTCGACGGCCCGACTTAGCTCTTGCAAGATTACTCCTCCGGAGGAGTGCATCTCCAAATGAAAGTTCATCCAAATTCACATAAGCGATGTTCTCATAGTATGGCTTCAACCTATGGCCGTTGACTTTGGAAACCAGATTGTCTCGAAGACTAGTAATTTCAATTTGCACCATGAGGAAAAACATTAGTAACAACATATGGTCCAATCCAACGGGACCTTAACTTTCCAGGAAATAGTTTAAGGCGAGAATGATATAAAAGGACTTTTTGTCCCACGATGAAACTTTTACGAGAAATCATCTTGTCATGAAAAAGCTTGGTCTTTTCCTTGTAAATACGGGCACTCTCGTAAGCATCATTACGTATCTCCTCTAACTCATGTAGTTGTAACTTCCTTTGTTTCCCCGCTTCATCATACTCCATGTTGAATTTCTTTATCGCCCAATAAGCCTTATGTTCAAGTTCAATAGGAAGATAACAAGCCTTGCCATAAACCAACCTATATGGAGACATACCAATCGGTGTCTTATACGCCGTTCTATATGCCCAAAGTGCATCGTTGAGCTTAAAGCTCCAATCTTTCCTTGTGGTATTCACCGTTTTCTCAAGAATGGACTTAATCTCACGATTTGAAATTTCCGCTTGTCCACTAGTTTGTGGATGATAAGGCGTACCAATTTTGTGTGTTATGTTGTACTTCTTGAGGAGAGTGTGGAAAGCCTTCTTGAAATGTGAGCCTCCATCGCTTATCACCACTCTTGGTGTTCCATGCCTATTGAAAATATTTTCCCTTACAAAATCACAAACAACTTGAGAGTCATTAGTCTTGGTGGCTCTAGCTTCCACCCATTTCGAAACATAATCAACGGCAAGAAGTATATAAAAATTCCCATTCGAGTTGACAAAAGGGCCCATAAAATCAATACCCCACACATCAAAAATCTCAACGGTGAGAATTGGTGTGAGTGGCATTTGATTTCGAGCACCTAGATTGCCCGTTCGTTGACATCTATCACACGATTTACAAAAAACATATGAATCTTCAAACAAGGTGGGCCAATAAAATCCACTCTCGAGAACTTTGAGAGCGGTACGCTTAGATCCAAAGTGGCCACCACATGCAAAAGTGTGGCAAAAGGAGAGAATGGATTGAAATTGAATTAGGCACGCACCTTCGCATTATTTGATCAACGCCATATTTCCATAAGTATGGTTCATCCACACATATTGCTTAGCTACCTTCTTAAGTTTCATCTTTTGGAAATTAGACATTGTACTAGGTACTTTCCTTGTCACCAAGTAATTCACTATATCCGCATACCAAGGAGTTGATTCTTCCATGGAGAAAAGTTGTTCGTCAGGAAGCGGTCATGTAATGGAAGTTCCTCTTGAGACATCACAAGTCTACTAAGATGATCCGCAACGGGTATTCTCCACACCCCTCTTATCACGAATTTCTATGTCGAACTCTTGTAACAATAGGATCCACCGAATTAATCTTGGCTTAGCTTCTTTCTTCTTTATTAAGTGTCTTAGTGCGGCATGATCGGAATACACAATAACCTTTGTACCCACCAAGTATGATCGAAATTTTTCCAAAGCAAAAACTATAGCCAATAACTCCTTTTCCGTGGTAGAATAATTGATTTGTGCATCATTAAGGGTCCTAGATGCATAATAGATAACATGGGACAACTTGTCCACCCTTTGACCCAAAACGGCTCCAACCGCATAATCACTAGCATCACACATTAATTCAAATGGAAGATTCCAATCCGGTGATTTGATAATCGGCGCACTTGTCAACATCTCCTTTAATTTATCAAAAGCATCCTTCGCATTCCTTGTTGAAGTCGAAAGGTACCTCCTTTTGTAATAACTTGCACATCGGCATGGAGATTTTGGAGAAATCCTTGATAAACCGCCTATAGAAACCTGCATGACCAAGAAAAGAACGGATCTCCCTCACCGAAGTGGGATATTGTAAGTTTCTTATTAAATCTATCTTTGACTTGTCCACTTCGAGCCCTCGAGAGGACACAATGTGACCAAGTACTATGCCATGGTTTACCATAAAGTGACATTTCTCCCAATTAAGGACAAGGTTTGTGTCTATGCATCGTTTAAGAATTAGTTCAAGGTTATTTAAACAACCATCAAAAGAATTGCCATAAACACTAAAGTCATCCATAAATACCTCGATGATGCGCTCCACATAATCCGAGAATATACTCACCATGCATCTTTGAAAAGTAGCCGGCGCATTGCAAAGGCCAAACGGCATCCGTCTATATGCAAGCGTTCCAAACGGACAAGTGAAAGTGGTCTTCTCTTGGTCCTCCGGTGCAATAACAATTTGATTGTATCTAGAATAACCATCAAAAAGCAATAATAAGAATGCCCCGCTAACCGCTCCAACATTTGATCAATGAAAGGTAAGGGAAAGTGATCCTTGCGGGTTGCGGAATTAAGCTTTCTATAGTCAATACACACTCTCAACCGGTTTGAACTCTTGTAGGAACAAGTTCATCGTCTTGATTTCGAACAACCGTGACTCCGGATTTCTTTGGTACCACTTGAACCGGACTTACCCACTTGCTATCGGAAATTGGGTAGATTACCCCCACACTTAGCAATTTGAGTATCTCTTTTTTCACAACCTCCATCATGGGAGGATTAAGCCGACGTTGAGCATCACGTACCGGCTTCACGTTCTCTTCCATTAGAATCCTATGCATGCACATGGATGGACTAATACCTTTGATGTCCGCAATTGTCCACCCAATAGCCGTTTTGTGCTCTTTCAAGACTCTAAGCAAACGGTCTTCTTGTATCCGGTGTGAGGTTCTTAGAAATAATCACCGGAAGCTCATCTCCATCTCCCAAGAAAGCATACTTCAAATGATCCGGAAGCGGCTTCAATTCTAGTTTGGGCGCCTTCACAATAGATGGTACAAGTATTTCATCATTCACGGGTAAAGAAATATAAGAAACATCACCCTTGTTAGCTTCTTGCAATGTCGCTAAAGCACCACACATCTCCACCAATTCCTTGGAGATTTCAACATCCAAGTTAGACAAGCCATGGACGTCAATTCAATGCTATTTTGCAACACCACATCAAGTTCATCCTCTTGGTTCAATTCCACCATTTGTTGCGCTAATGAATCAACCACATCAATGGAGTAAACGGAATGCACATCACTTGGGTATCGCATGGCTTCAAATATGTTAAAGTGTATTATCTCCTTGTCGAATTCCATAGTGAGTGTACCCTTATCAACATCAATCTTCGTCTTTGCGGTCTTCATGAATGGCCTCCCAAGAAGTAAAGAAGTAGATGAACGGTTCTCATTGTTGTCCATATCCACCACAAAGAAGTCCAGGAAAAATAAGCTCATTTACTTGCACTAGCACGTCTTCTACAAGCCCCTTAGGATATATGTTAGACTTGTTTGCCAATTGGATAATAACTCTTGTCTCTTTCAAAGGTCCAAGATTCAAGGAGTCATATATTTCGCCGACATCACACTAATGGAAGCTCCCAAATCAAGTAAAGCATGTTCAAACCTTTGTTTACCAATAGTAATTGGCACTTAGTGAAACCAGGGATCCGTGCACTTTGTAGGCATCTTCTTCAATAGCATAGCCGACGCACTCTCGCCAACTTTAGTAATTTCATTATCAAGCAACCTATCCTTCTTGATGCATAATTCCTTCATGAACTTGGCATACCTTGGAATTGTCTTAATAGCCTCAATGAATGGTATATTGATTTCAATCTTCTTGAAGATATCCATAAGTGCCTTGTCTTGAGCTTCTTTCTTGGATTTAGCAAAACGACTAGGAAAAGGAGGTGGAGTAGTGAAAGAAGAAACCGGTTCCTTGGATTGGTCGTTTGGTGTGGAATTCTCCTTTGGTGCGGTTTCCTCCTTGTCATTGACTACCTCTTCACTAACTTCCTCATAATGACTTGGACCCTCCACTTGCCTTCCACTTCTTAAAGTAACCGCATTAACATTCTCTCTTGGATTCACAAATGGTTGTGAAGGAAGTGTTGTGGATGCTTGAGATTTCAATAAATTCACATCGGTCGCCAATTGTCCCATTTGATTTTGTAAATCCTTAATAGCCGAATCGGTCTTTTGTTGATTTTGTTGAAACAATGACGTAATACCTTGCATCATGACATTAAGCTTATCATCAATTGAAGATCCTTGTTCTTTCACTTGAGGTTGGAATTGTTGATAACCACCTTGTTGTTGAGGTTGGAATCGTGATTGTTGAAAACCACCTTGTTGTGCATATGGATTAGGAGCCGCCGCTTGCTTGTTTGCATAACTAAAGTTGGGATGATCCTTCCACCCGGGATTATAGGTATTGGAGTATGGATCGTACCTTGGCCTTTGATTTGGATATAAAGCATTCACTTGTTCGGTCTCATCATCCGGAATAATTACCGCGGCCATTCTTTGCATCATAATCTCCATGTTACTTATTCTTTGATCAAGATGTGATGACGAATCACTAACTTCATGCACTCGCCTAACCGTTGGTTCATCCCTTGTGTAGAATTGTTGCGAGTTTGCCGCCATACTTTCAATCAACTCTCTAGCTTCGGTCAAAGTCTTGTTCATTAGTGCACCACCACCCGCGGCGTCAAGAAGAGACCTATCACTTGAGTGGAGAGCTTCATAGAAGTATTGGAGTATCATAACGTCACTAAATTGATGGTGTGGACAGCTTGCCACCAACCTCTTGTATCGCTCCCAACATTCATACAATGATTCTCCCACTTGTTGTTTCAATCCACAAATCTCCTTGCGAATTTGAGTAGCTTTGGATGCGGGAAAATATCTCTCGAGGAAAATTTTCTTCATACCATTCCATGTTGTGATACTTCCGGAAGGCAAATAATATAACCATTCCTTAGCATTACCCGCCAAAGAAAACGGGAAAGCTTTCAACATTGCTCCATCCACATTAGTCTCCGGTGGAAGCATGGCCATAACTATGGTGTAGAAGTCCATAAGATGTTTGTTTGGGTCCTCATTCACCATGCCATGGAACTTTGGTAACTCTCTAATCAACCCCGGCTTGATTTGAAGGTTGAATTAGTTTGGATACACCATTGTTGTGTGTCAAGCTTGTGAGAAGCTAGGTCCTTTAGTGTACGATCAGCCATTGTTTCTTCCTCTTTGTCCGAATCACTTGATGAAGAAGGAGAAAGTGGAGTGTTAATCGCTTTCGAATGAAATCCTTTAATTGAGTGCGGATCGAAGACGTATTGGACTCGGTCTACCTCCTTTAAGCATTCACCAAAGGTATAACACTGAAACAAGATTCTCACAAACTAAGTTAGATACGGTAAAGAATCTAACAAAGCAAAAAGAATAAAAACAACTAAAAAATCGCCCGTTGCTCCCGGCGGCGGCGCCAAAATTTGATGCGTGTCGTAGGTGCAATCAAATTAATTCAAAATTTCCACTCAATTAAAAATAATATAATGGAAGTCAAGTTCGTTTCCCACGAGGAGCAAGAGATCTTTAGTTGTAAAAGTTGTCACGAAAGGGGGGTGTAAAAAGCAAAATAAAAATAAAGAAAGCAATTAAAAATCGAAAGTTGAAAGATGAAAACAATAAGAGAGAGAGACGATCAAGGAATCCTTCTTCGTTACGAAACAATGAATCAAGTTATGTTCTTTTCTATTTGTTATTAGTCACAAATTATCACCAACCGTAGGTAAGCGACTAGCTCGGTGCTAAACCCCTAAATCCCTTGTATCAGGACACGGAAGTTCTCGAAACTCTAGGATTCTAATCACCTAGCCACCTAGAATTAGCTCAACCTAGATGTGGCGGGCTCATGCATTAGGTTTTGTGAATTTCTTAGGTTGATATTAGTAGTTAGACTCTTAGCTCAAGGTCTACTTGCTAACGTTGTTTCTACACACAATTGCTCCACGGAATCCCTCAAGGTCTCGTGTTTGCTACTTATGTAAAAAGTCAAAGAACGATTACTTATCCCCTAACTTTCACTAGCTTTAGATCGAATTAACAAATCAATTTAGTTGGCCACCCAAACAATCTATCAATCAATCATGAGTGTCTTTAAGATCACTCCTATTAGTAAAAACAAGCGATAATTATGTGAAAAACTTCAAGATAGAATTTGAAAACAAAAACTCAAATCATGTTAAGAACTAGGAATTCATCCTCAATCAAAAAGAAATTTAGCTACTCATGTTTTTGAAATTCACACAATTAATAATTATTAAAAGAAGAAGTTTCAAATTCACACAAGTAATTAAAAAGAAAAATCTTAGAAAAGCAAGCAAAAACACAAGTAATGTGTGTGTAGAGATGTGTGTAGAAGTTGTAGAAAACTTCTCTATTTATAGGCTTCAATATTCTCCAATTCTTCCAAGGATTAGAATCCTTTTCCTTTTGCAATTCAATTTCCAAATCAAGCTTTTCTCAACTCTTCCACCTTCTCTTTCCAAATTTGAGTCCAATTCTCCATCCAATTCCTAGCCCAAGTCTTCACACCCATGAGAAAAGTCCATAGAAAGTTCTGGAATTTTGCTCGCCGGAAAACTGGGATTATGGCCGGAATTTGGCCGGAAAACGTCGCCGCCGGTCGCCTGAAAATTTCTCCGTTAAGAGAATATTCTACGGAATATTCCGTCAGTCCTCCGTTATGACTAACGGTCAAAGGGGTCAAACTAACGGTCAATCGTCAGTCAAAGAGTCAAGGGGAGGAGTGAGTTAGCTACCGAGTCAGCTTCTGATTCAGCTGAGTCAACTCAGAGTCAGACCTGAGTCACTTGGCCTAAGCCACAATCTTGCCGAGCTCTTGTGTTGCACCGGGATGGTGCATCATCGCTGCTCCCAGCCATAATGGCCGCTCAACCTGCAATTGCTCGGCCTTCTCGGCTTTCTTTTAAACGATTTGCCAGGCCGGTTCACTAGCATACATCGTAGACAATCCTTCGCCTAATTAAGCGGCTTCAATCAACTCTACAATCCTGGCTCTACCAACCAAAGACCAGGAATTCTTATTCAAATCACCACCTCATGTCTCTGCATCATCACTAACAGACTTCAAAATTCGGTGCAACTCGTTTCCAAACCCGGTAGCCACCGCAACAATGCCACCAACAACCTCAATTACAGAACCACCGGTCTTAGCCTATAACTCCCCCGCACTTTCTTGCATTCCATAACCCATGTTATGCACCTTCGTGGCGCAATAGTCACAACTCCATCCCGCCATCACAAGAACCCCGTACTTAGCCATTGAGCCAACACAACACAAGATTCAACACCTTAGCTCAGTTTGCACAATCCTCGTACCTAGCATACATCTAAATTTCCACCTTATTCATTCCACAACCACCAAAGAGATTCTGTTCCATGTCTCCTCGCTTAGTTCCACCATCTACATCTCACACCCGCAATCTCGAGCCGCTTCCGCTTGCAGCTTCACTTCACCCCTTGTGCATAATGGACCCATTAACTCCATCTCGAGCCTTAACTTGAGCAAGTGCACAATTCCAACAGAGGCACTCTTCCATGACACTCGGTTCCTCCACCACCATTTGCTACCACTAAATCCATTCCCAGACCCTTGCGGCTAAATTATGACCAAACTCAAACCCATTGTTCCTCTCGGGATTCAAGCAACAACAAGCCCTCATTCTCAGTTCGATTTCTCTTCTCTTTGTTCTCGATCTATGTTGTGTTCTGTCACACCAACACAGAACTTATCTCAATTTCAAACAGCTACGACCCCTATTGATTCTTCTCATCTGTTGATTTCAACACGAACCCATCCATACTCGATTCGTCTCTTCCAATTTCTCCCGTCTTTGAGCAATCTCTGCTTATTCTCGATCAACATCAACAATTCCAATCGAACCCTCGATTCCCTGAGATACAGCGCTTTACCCTAATTTCTCCTCAACTCTGCCACTTTCCTCTAGCTTTGAGCATCATCGGTCTCTTGATTTGTTAGTAGAAAGCATCATTGCTCGTTCTCGATTCCATCCGGATCGAACTCGTCTTCGATTTTCTCTCCGAGCTCTTACAAGAAACGTTGTCTCTTTCATTTTTTGATTTCGAGGCACAAACAATGATTGAGAAATAAATCTCAATTTAGGGCTCGAGGTTATAATCACGGATCCGGGTCGGTTAGATGGATCGGAGCTTAGGTTAGGATGTGGGCTTTAGTATGGGTATGGGTATGGGTCGGACATGTGGGCCAATGGGTTTGGGTTTCAACATCCATGGACATAACCCATCCATTACCCGGTGATAGCGACACACCGTTTTCCGGATAAGGGCTACCCAGTTTAGCGGCCCCTTAACCTCAAATGGGCTCCATATATCAATCGCCGTAAAATGACCTTTTTGCCCTTTTGGCTCAAATTGGGTGATTTCTTCTTCTTTTCCTCCGTGTGACTCCAAAGTAGCTACAAAACTCAAAACAAGCGTAAAATACATAATTTACAAGAAAAAATAGCAAAGAAAGCATAAACTACTAGATAGTAAATTAGGTGTATTCTACACCTATCAACAAGCCATGAGGTATCGTGACGCTTATGCATGAAAATTAACATACACATCCCTCCTCCCCCTTTTTTTTCTTAGGACGAGAATTTAAACGCTATAAAAGTTGTGAAAAGCTTCAGCAAGGCGCTTGTGCTTAAATCATACCTTCCCTGAACTTACTATACAAGTCTAATATGCTAAGGTGACAAACAATTAAAACACATAAAAATAGTGTGTATTTGAGATGTACACATTCATTCAAGGAGTGTTGGGTGGCATATTATTCTAGCTTCATACTATTCATACAACAAGCAATTGGATTGTTTTGACAAGCACACTTTCTACAATTTGTTAAACTCAGTAGTATTCAAATAGAGTTACACATCTGATTCTAGTACTTTTCACGCAGGTATATGTTATATGTTTAAGCATAGGCGCGTGGGTGAACAAAATCCAGTCTAGTAAGCATGAGTCAAACAGTATACATATGCACGATAACTACCAGTGGGCAACGGAAAGTGAGCAAGCTCAAGCAAGCAAGTTAATCATGCATTCTGTACTTTTACATCAACTTACATCAAACAAACTTCATGCAAGCGGCAATGTATGCTTGGAAGGTCAAAATTCTCATAATATGGCTAGTTCATAAGTAAAATTCATGTTGGCGTGGAATTACACTTCAAATCCGAGAGGCGAAAGATGATATGCTTTATGCTTTTATTAACTTAGCTATATGGGATGTTCTGTGTATGTTCAGTAGTGGGATCCTAATCATGGGTCCAGCGGGAAATAATCATGTAACAACGTTGAAGATACACTAAAACGCAAAGCGGACAGTAATCATGTGATGAATCAAACCATGAATGCCGAGTGATAGGGCAAGAAACTAGCAGATACATGAGCCATTTGCACTAAGAGAAAATAAAACCATGGAAGTACGAACTCGAGACAAACCTAAGTTATACTAGTTTGAAGCTTTCTTCAAGTAGAGAGGTAAAAGGGGTTACCATTGTCATTATGTTTACAGAGAAAGTAATCTAAGCCGAGTTGTAGTTTCCGCTTCTAGATAACGACATAGATACAACCGCGTTACTAGTATGTACAAATCTTGTGGTTTCTCAACTTTACTGATCTTTGAGCTTACAGGAGGGTTGCTTTTAGCTTTGTTGGGATAGTAACAGTCTATTGATAAACAATTGTTGCGGTTGAGGCGCTTCTCCAGTTTGAAGTTGACTTTACTCATAAGGGTACCAGGAGGATGGAATATAATCGTACTGATTCTGATTGGCTTTTACTCACGTACCAACTCTTACATTTTCTTGGTGAATCAATCACTGCTCATAGATGTTCACAGAAAGATGAGATGTTCTCAGTTCTCCATCCTTATAAGTTACGGCTCCATCCCTGAAGTTGGTTGTTGTCCACAGACTGCAAGGCTAGATCACCGACACACTCCCATGGCTTGATCTTCAAAAGAACACGGCGGCGACATTTATTCACTAGAGGCTGGGCTTTATTATGGAAACTCACTAAACTTAGCAGTTGATGCAGCCCGATTGATCACGCGCTCGGGAGTGTCCAATTTGAAGCTCTTTGCTTCTCCCACTTGTGTTCTTCCCCATGACGCCATAGTTGGGTTAAACCAAGAGCGTGAAGCAACCTTGTGCTCGTCCCCTGACGATCGGCTCATAGGCGCGCTGTGAAAGCATCCTCACTAATCTCCACCACCAGCAGCGAAAATTTAGGCCCCCATTGCATCGTCTCAGCATCAGCAAACTGATGGTGTCGCCCTGCATCAAGAAATCCCCTTCTCTATCGCTCCAATTATTCTTTCAATCATTCTCAGAGCCTGATTTCATTCAAACCCAAGGTATGTTTGTGTCCAAAGTCCTCCATTGCCTTCAATCCTAGCGAACTCCAAATCCCAGCAGCAGACTTCCCAAAAATCAACCATAACCACAAGAACTACAGCCACTGACTAGGTGAGGTTCTATTGAAGCACCCTACGTTACCAGTTTTGGAGACACAAAACCAAATTTCATTAGTTAGTTGTCGCAACTCAAAGATTGAGTACCATATAATCTCATTTCAACTGAGGACTAAAGCGACTTTCAACTGACGCTAAAATAAGTTTAAGCACAGACGAATCTAAATCTCGATTGTAAATCGGACGGAAAATCTGTTTAGAAATCAAAGTCCTCAAGGTTTTAATTGAAAAATTGACCAGCTGATAAATGGATTCGAATCAAAAGATCAGAAGCAAACAATACTTATCTTCTTAGATGTTGCGTTGATGAAATTGTGTAGGAAATCGCTCCGACTCAATGTCCACTCCTGATTTCATCTTCAACACGTTTTTTGTTGCTTGGATGCAGGCGCGCTGATGTGCCTTCAGGTAAGCGGAGAACGAAGGTGACGCTGTAGCAGAGAGAGAGGTGAGGGAAGGTGCTGATGAGGTTAATGGCGCGGTGGGGTTGAGTTTGGGCATGTAAGACATGACGCGGGGAAGGTATACATGAAAAGTGTGAGCGCGTGGGTGGGCTGTACCGCCCAGAGAGGAAAAGATCTTGTAAGAAAAGAGAGGCGCGTGATGTCATGGGAATTGGATGGCTAGGCTAGGCACGAGCCTCCGGGTGTGGTCGCCAAATGTTGAGGGGTGAATTTTGGTTCTACAAGTCCTAGCCACAACATACCCAATTCCCAAGAGGAGAGAGAGTGAGAAAAAAAAAAGGATCCCCTCCATTGTACTACATGCCCCTTTATATAGACTTCTCAAAAGCCCCTCATTTTATGATATCATGCCACATGTCCTAAAACTCCTTAATTACTGCTAATGCCACTCATTCTCTAATATAACCTCTTTTTTTCCTATTAATTCCTCCCTTGTCCTTTCCATCTTATGGATACTTTCTTAGTGGACTTGGGCTTTAGTCCCTAAGTCCCCATGTTTCATGTTGGGTTTGCCTCCCTTTTGGGGGCGCACTAGGCCGGCTAAGGGGGGATATTTTTCATGTATCAACACTTAGCTTATTAAGCAGATAAAATAAAGTATATATATATATATATAGTAAATGTGTACACATCACCGCAAACTATCTTACATGATCTATATAAAACTCCAACAACAGTACACTTAGCTTATTAAAAAGATAAATTAAAGTATATATATATGGTACATATGTACACATCACTGCACACTATCTTACATGATCTATATAAAACTCGAACACCAATGAATATAAAACTAATATTTTAATATAACATTTATCTTATAAAATTCTACATTCCCACCAAAAATGAGCATAATTCAAGACGTGTAATATCATCATCTACCACTTTAAAAATAAGCCGTTAAAAATTAACGGTTAAAATTAATACCGATGGATAGTGAGGTTTGGTATAAAAAAAAATTGCAACAATTTACTATCCTAAAATAAGCAAATGAAGGCTGAGACTAAAGACGGAGTTGCAACAATTTACTATCCTAAAATCAAAGGTGATGAAAATAAGAAGAAGAATGTTGTCAAGTTACATTTTCCATTTCAGTTTCTAATTTTCGGGTTTTTATGATTTTGTATATCACCAACCATAGCTTGGTGTATACAACTTTACCGATTTAAAATCAAGACGCGATTTAATTAGATTTTAAGCCACGAGGGAAAATTTAGAACACCAAGTATATTTTTGGTCGGATGGTAGATTTTTCGAACGCGATTTAAAATCAAGACGCGATTTAATTAGATTTTAAGCCACGAGGGAAAATTTAGAACACCAAGTATATTTTTGGTCGGATGGTAGATTTTTCGAACGCCGCCGAGAATATAACCAATGACCTCAATTAGTACGTCATCATTCGTGATGCCGGGACCTTAAATATGCATTGTGCCCGTATGATTACTAGTCACGATTTTCCTTCGGGTAGAGACTCGGTCGCTTGTATCAAAACCTGCTCCACAACTTAAGAGATACATCATGACATACATGGACCAAACTGCCATGCATATGTGCCCCAGAAAATGAATTATCTTACCCAATATTTTTCCATTTGTAGGGGTTAAATACCGCACAACCAATAAATCACGCGAAGCAACTGAATTAGAAAGGAGCGAATGGAATTCGCACATAGTATATCATGAATGACGGAATCAGTGACGTCACAAAATCACGGGTAAAATATGGAACTTGTACGAAGTTGAGGAACACGTGCGAGAAGACCAGATACATGGGTGCAAAGATGTCGCACGTAAGATCCGAAAATAGGGGCTTTTTTAGCTGTCCTCCACTATGTAAAATCCCTATATATAGGACCAGCCACCCTTGTGGTGAGGGGAGAGGTCTTTTTGAGAGTTGAGATAGAACTTTATGAGAGAGAAAGTTATTTGCTTCCCAAGTTAGGGTTTTATCTTCTTTATATTGATTTCTAAACTTAATAAAATCTCTTTAAGTGTTCTTCACAATAGTTTCATAATTTACTATAGAGATTGTTTAAGGGGTGTAGTAGTAGGATTTTCTACTACTACATTTTGGCGCTAGAATACAGCTTGGGAAGGGGATTATACCTGTTTGTGAAAATTTTAAGTTGATCTTCTTTTTGAAAAATTTCTTGTTGTTCTTGTTTTCGTAAAAGATTTCAATTGTTTTCTTGAAATTTGAACATTGGAATTCACTCATTTAAAATACAGTTTTCATTAAGGAAGGAAGTTTTAGTTTGAACAAGTTTTAGTTTTAGTTTTCATAAGCTTGCACAAGTGTTACTTCAAGAATACAAAATGGTGAGACAAGTATCTGCAGGAGAAAACGAAACACCGATTAGGAGGAGTAGAAGGAATGATGAGTGCCAAATATTGCATATTTCTACATCTATTTATTGGCATTTAACTCATCTTTTGTGCTCAGAAATCAGATATTATCCCAGATTCTGTATTTTCTTTGTTTTCAAGAATAAATATTTGTACTAATTAATTTTGTGTTTTTGGGTAGTAAATAAAGCTCGGAGAAATTGAGGAGCCAAAAGAGCAGTAAAATTGGAGACGAGCGTCTATGGAGAAAAAGCCAAAGCCGCGCGCGCACGTCGATTAAACCCAACAAGGAGCAACCCATCTACAAGATATGGGCTTGAGCTATCCAAGACCCGACCCATCACCCGGATCCGAGTCCGTTCCTTCTGAGCCGTGAGATCTTACACTTCCAAGATCCAACGCTCGCTCCAACCATCCCATCATCCCCCGCTGTACCTGCTCAACACCAAAATCTCATATACCTACACCCATCGACCAACACCATTTCTCTTCTTCATCTTCTCTTTCTTCTCCATACCACCTGCAGAGAAACCCATCTTCTTTTCCCCTTCTCCTGACAGTGCAGAGCCATCACCACCATCTCCTTCCCCTGACACCCAGCGACCACCCGCGCACCAGGCGCCATCAACACCCTTCTATTTTCGACTTATCTCTATCATAGCTTCTCCATACCTTAGAAGCTAGGTTAGAGATAAGTTAGAGCTAGGGTTTCACCAACAACCATGCATGGTCGATTCAGAGGAGGAAAGAGGTTTGGGTGAGCATTAATTGCAAGCTTTAAGTGTTTTGTGAGATATATATTTGGTTGTTCTTCACTTTTAAAAACACAGTCAATTTTAGGGTTTGAATTCTGTAATTTAATTTCAAATTATTTTATTTCTGCATGATGTTCTAAGTCTTTTAACTAGGGTGTAGATGAAACCCCCTGGTTTAATGTGAGGTCAATAATTTCTCAAAGTGTCTTATTGTTTGTATTGTTAAGATTGTAGTTAGCTTTTACTCAAACAAGCCTGTGATCAATGGTACTGTAAGAAGACCATTGATACTAGGTGAGTAGAGAGAATCGAGTTGATCAAATATCTACTCGAGGCCTTCAAGGGAAGGCATAAGACACGGTGAGAACTTGCATTGCCTTAGCATAGGATTAGGAGGTGAATTCTATCACCTTAGTACATTCAACCACCGATTACAATTCATAATTGCTGCCTTAGCTTAGAGTCACAATCCTCGAGTCGTATCGACAACCAAAATCAGTTAACATTAGTGTTACTGACTCTTGTCACTTGTCTAGAAATCAGATAGTAAAGCACTAGATCAACTATACAACACCCCATTTCCCTGAGGATCGACCTGTGCTTGCCCTGTGTTGCAAAACAACACTGTGCACTTGCAGTATAAGTTGTAGGCAAAACAAATCACATTCCCAAGCCTACCAAGTTTTTGGCGTCGTTGCCGGGGATTTGGTAGTGTGCTGTGTTGCTCTTTAGTGTTAACCTCACTGGTTTTTAGTGTAAAGCTTGTATATATGTGTAAGAATCATCCTTGTTTACTTTCTGTTGTTAGTATAACTTAGCTGAAACTCTTAACATTCCTGCATCCTTGCATCACTATTTCTCTGTGTAACTAGCATCATTCCATAGTCATCTGCAAAACCCTGTGATCTCTTTTGTTACTGTCATCTCTTAGTTGTTCTTTTGTTTTCTTTCCCATTACATCTCATATCTAGTTTAAGTGTTTGCACCCTGCAACTAGTTTGTTTGTAACTATACTTTGTAAACTTTCCTTTGTGTTAACATAAGATTTGTTTAGGTTAGAGTGTCTGTAACTTAGCCTGTAACTTCTTAGCTGTAAATTTTGTTTCAAAGTTTCATCTGCATATACTTTTATCTTGCTGTTTTTTTTCCCCCAGTTCAATTTTCTTGTTGTTGTCTTCATAACTTGGCTAAACCATTTTCTATAATCTGCACTTCAGTGTCATTGGTTGTCACTTTCAATTTCAGTCACTCCATTAGCATGAACTGCATCACTGCCAAACTTGCTTGAAGATAGTTGCATTTATTTTCATCAATATTCCGCAGCTGTCATCTGTTGGTTTTTATATCCTTGCTCCATATGTGAAAATCTGTGTACTGAATCTCTCCTTTGAGCTCACAGGTACCTGCAATACTTCTGCAAAAACCAAAATAAGGAAAGAAGAATAGCAAAACACAAAGTGCGGAATTGCCTAAACCCGATTTTTATCGGTGGTATCGTCTTCTATCCTTGCTCTGTGTGATGAATATCTGTATGTGAACCATGACTGCATGATAACTTGAGTCTTGCAAAGCCCTGAACCTCTGCAATTGTTAGTATTCATTTCAATTTCCATGATCCTTGAATTACCCACATGCTAGATGAGAAGGCCATAATCTGTGTATCTGTGTATATCTGTGCATATGAATAGCATGCTGGGTTGTATGATAACCCTTGAAGCTCACCTGTAACCATCACAACCCATCTGCCTGTATTTCAGCAAGCCCTGTGCTCAAGTCCAGCCCCTGAAGCTGTGAGTTTGAACCACAACTTAGATATCCAAGTCTGCTACAAGCCTTGTGTGACATCAACTGGGGTGGTTGATATCAACGAACCTAGTTGATTTTGACAACCCTAAGCATAACCCATCTGACCCTGTGGCTGCTTTGCCTTGGCTAATTGTCAGTGGTGCTCAACCTTGAACTTGTGCTAAATCACACAACCCCTGGAATCTCTGAAATACATGATTGACCTTGTGCTGCAACTTGTGTGTAACCTATGAAAAAAAAATTTGAGGTCAACCAAGCCAGTTGACACACTCTGATCATGCTGTAAAATGCTAGCATTGCTTATCCGTTGTTCCTTTGCTACATCTGTGAAGTTGTATCTACATAAGGCTAATCTTTTAACCTCTATGATGCTTTGAACTGTTATGCAAATATCTGTTAACTTACATGATGCTGTGAATGTCAAATGTGTTATAGATTGCTAAAATTATTCATCAGCTGCATTGTGTGTGTGAATATTTGGTATTTGAGTGAGTGTTGAGTAGCAGAATTAGAGATAGCAGTTAGTTGTTTTTCAAATACACAACCCAGCACATGCTTCACCATTGAGTGAGCACATCCCATACCTTGTGCACCTCACAAATTTTTTGCCAACCTGTGCATAAGCTGCTCAGTGCATCTTGCTTTCCTTGCTCTGTGCAAATCTATGCAAATCTGTGCAAATCTGTGCTTAACCTGACCATATAAACCCACACACAAACTGGGATGTACATTTTCACCCAACCTGGGCTCTGCACATAACTGAAGCCCACATAAACGGGTTCTGTGACTGGGCTGTGCAAACCACTGGGCTTTCCAAAACCAGTGTTGTAGAAACTGAACCCAAACCACTGGGCTGTGCAACTGCCATAAGTTGGGCTGGAATCCACCTAATCAGCTGGGCTTTACAACATCAAAAAACCATCTTTTGGGCTTGAGTCTTGTATTGGTGGGCCATTTTTGTAGTTTTAGCTTATCTGTGTTGAACTTGATTGTATGTTAACATGCTAGATGCGCTAGCTAGGCTATGATTGTGTCTTTTAGAGACCAAACAAATCGACTAGTTAGAATCCGCCTTGGACGAAGTCCAAAGATACCCAGCTCTTCCAGGAAATCCGAAATCCATCGAAAGCCCAAATCCATTGAAAACCCAAGCCCATCCGAAACAGAAACCATGGGTGAGGAACTTAACCAACCCCGTAATCTCAAGGACTACATGTACCCAACTAGGGCAAGCCAGCCCTCTTGCATCATTCTGCCAGCCGATCTTTGGTCGGTTTGAACCGAAAGCAAGCACCGTTCACATGCTACATGTGTTTAGAGGGGTCGATCCGAGAACCCCTACCATCACGTGAGAGATTTTGAGGATATTTGTGGGACTGCGTTTTAACCAAATACCGAGGAGTCCCTCAAACCGAGATTGTTTCCTTTTTCTCTCGAAAGACAAAGCCAAGTCTTGGCTTCATGCCCCTACAACCACAGTCCATTAGAACCGGGATGACCTCACAAAAGAGTTTTTCAAAAAGTTTTTCCCAAACCACAAGACGACGACAATTCGCCAAAGTCTAAATGGTTTTGTGCAATTAGAAGACGAAACTCTAGCAAAGTATTTGGAGAGATTCAATGAATTATTACTCCAATGTCCCCACCATGGTTTTGAAAAATGGAGACTCGTGCAAATATTGTATGAGGGTCTAGATGTTAGAACCCGAACCACGGTCGAGTCAATGTGCAATGGAGCATTTATTGACAAAAGTGTCGATGAGGCTTGGACTTTCTTAATCGAAGTCGCTGAAAAGACTCAACAATGGGAGTCCATCCGTGAACCAAAAGGACTACCCCGTAGGTAATGTTCATAGAATCGAGTCGACTTTGATGGAAATGCAAAAATGGCATCTTTGGCCCGGAGAATAGAAATGCTTGAGTTGCGGAAGAATGTAAAATCTAATGCCCCTACTCTCCCGTGACCAAATTGAAATGGCCACTTGTGCCGCATGCCATAGCTCGACCACTTAGTGGACAGCTGTCCAGGACTTACATGCATTTCAAGAGTCTAAAACCGAGCAAGCCAATGCATTATACCATAGGCAAGAGAACAACCCGTATTCTCAAACCTACAACCCCGGGGTGGAGGAATCACCCTAACTTCCCATGGTCCAAAGGGCCAGTAAAAGGGGACCAACAAATAACAACCAAGGATACTCATATCCTAGAAACCCCAAGTACAACCACACCCTCGGACCAGAGAAAAAGACTAGCTTTGAAGACGTGTCGGCCTGTTAACCCAAAATCTTTCACAACTTCAGAAAACCACCGACCAACGTTTCACAAGTCTAGAACTTAAGATGGGTCAAATCTGTGATGCATTAAATGAGAGAGAGAAAGGCAAATTTCCTAGTCAACCCCAACAAAATCCAAAGAATGTGTTTCAAGCAGGCTCCTCTACCTGCAATGAAACTCCACATAGTCATGTGAATTCTGTCACCACTCTCCGTAGTGGTAGAGTTGTTGAGAACAATGTAGGTGTACCACCGTCAAGCGAGTCTACATCAGACTCACCAGTACACACAACACCGCAGAAAACATCTAATGTAGAGAAAGAATCAGAGCCTGTTGATAAACCCAAGAATTCTACCAATATAGATGTTCCTTTGCCAAGTCATGTACCTGTTGCTCCATTCCCACAACGGTTGGTGCAACAGAAGGGGGGTAAGCAATGCAATGAGATTTTGGAAATGTTCAAAAGAGTTAACATAAACATTCCATTTCTCGAAGCCATCAGACAAATACCCACCTATGCTAAGTTTTTGAAGGACTTGTGCACACAAAAGCGAAAGCTTCATGTGCATAAGCGTGCCTTTTCACCGAGCAAGTGAGCTCCATAATCCAAAACAAGATTCCCACTAAGTTTAGAGACCCTGTAGTCCAACAATTACATGCACCATAGGTGACCATGTGGTCGAAAAGGCGTTTCTAGACTTAGGAGCAAGTGTGAATCTATTGCCATACTCTGTGTATATGCAATTGGGCCTTGGGGAGCTGAAGCCCACACCTGTTACGCTACAGTTAGCGGACAGATCTGTGAAAATCCCCCGTGGTATTGTCGAAGATGTGTTAATCAAGGTTGATAAATTTTTCTTTCATGTGGACTTCATCGTCCTATATACTCAACCCGTGCAAAACCCAAGTAATCACATTCTGTGATTTTAGGACGTCCTTTCCCGCAACGTCCAATGCCATCATCAATCTGTCGTAATGGTGTGTTGAAATTGTCTTTTGGTAACATGACTAGTAGAACCGAATGTCTTTAATACTAGTCAACAACCCATTGATTTTGATGATACTGATTTGCATGAGATTAACATGATTGAGAGTCTGATCCAAGACTCTTTGCCCGACATTTTGTCAGTGGACCCTTTGCAAGCATGTTTAGATAACTTTGACTTAGATCTCTTCGAGTCTAAGTACATTGGTGCAATTCACTCTTTGCTTGAATCGGTCCCACCCATGGATATTGCTAAATGGCAGAATGCAGTGGAACCCCTTCCACTCTCTGATTCCAAATCTGCCCCACCTCTTGATACACCACCTAAGCTTGATTTGAAACCATTACCTGATACTTTGAAGTATGCATTCTTAGGTCCTTCTGATACTTTACCTGTGATTATTGCATCATGTTTAGACACGGAACAGGAAAGTCAACTTTTAGAAGTACTTAAAGAGCATAAAGGAGCCTTAGGTTGGACCATCTCAGATCTTAAGGGTATAAGTCCCACAATTTGTATGCATCACATAACCTTGAAGAAAACACTAAACCATCTAGGGAAATGCAAAGGAGACTTAACCCCAATATGAGAGATGTTTTCAAAGGTGAGATCTTGAAATTGCTTGATGCGGGTATCATTTACCCGCCTTCACGATAGCCAATTGGGTCGGTCCCATTCGGGTAGTACCCAAAAAGTCCGGCATTACGTAGTTCAAAATGAGATGAATGAACTTGTCCCCACCCGTGTGACCACGGGGTGGCGAGTCTGTATTGACTATAGAAAATGAACACGGTAACCAAGAAAGACCATTTTCCCCTTCCCTTCATTGACCAAATCTTTGGAAAGGTTAGCAAAACATAGTCACTACTTTGCTTCTTAGATGGCTATTCGGCTACAACCAAATTCACATAGCACCCGAAGACCAAAAAAAACCACGTTTACATGTCCCTATGGAACATTTGCTTACCGTCGTATGCCTTTCGGGTTGTGCAATGCACCCGCTACTTTTCAACGTTGCATGATGAGCATATTTTCCGACATGGTAGATAAGTTTCTTGAGATTTTTATGGATGATTTTTATGGATGATTTTTCTGTGTTTGGGTCTTCTTTTGATGAGTGTTTGCATCACCTCACTTGTGTGCTAATTAGGTGTAAGGAGAATAATTTGGTTTTGAATTGGGAAAAATGTCATTTCATGGTTAACTCGGGCATTGTTTTAGGGCATATTATCTCGGAAAAAGGCATAGAAGTAGACAAAGCCAAGGTAGATCTCATTCAACACTTGCCTCAACCTCGTTCTGTGAGGGACATTAGATCATTCTTAGGCCATGCGGGATTTACCGCCGATTCATCAAAGACTTTAGTAAAATTTCACGACCTTTGTGCAATCTTCTTGCAAAAGATGTTGCATTTGTGTTTGATGATGCTTGTAAGGAAGCATGGGAGCAACTGAAGGCTCTCCTTACATCTGCCCCTATAGTCGGACCACTTTTTGGACATTACCATTTGAGATTATGTGTGATGCATCGACTATCTTTGTAGGAGTTTATTTTGGGCCAGCGAGTAGAAAAACTTCCTTATGTGATCTACTATGCTAGTAAAACACTTAATGATGCTCAATGAATTATTCCACAACCGAGAAAGAGTTGCTAGCTGTTGTGTTTGCATTAGATAAGTTTAGATCTTATTTGATAGGATCTAAGGTCATCATATATTCGACCATCTTTGCATTGAGATATCTTTTGTCTAAAAAAGATGCTAAGGCTCGTCTAATTCGATGGATACTCTTGCTACAAGAGTTTAACCTCGAAATTCGAGATAAGAAAGGGTCGAGAAAATGTTGTTCTTGATCACTTGTCTAGGTTGAATATTGAATCTGAGATGAATATGTGCTAATTAGGAATCATTCACGATGAGCAATTGATGCTTGTGTCTGAAATGCCATGGTTTGCTGATATTGTGAACTACCTTGCTACAGGTAGAATGCCCTTGCATTGGTCTAAACAAGACCGTTATAAGTTCTTGGCTGAAGTTAAACATTTCCTTTGGGATGACCCATATCATTTAAGTACTGCCCAGACCAAATCATTAGGAGATGTGTCCCCGACCGAACAAAGGGACGTCATTTCTTTCTGTCATGACCATGCATGTGGAGGCCACTTGAGTGCTAAGAAAACTGCTGCAAATATCTTGCAAAGCGGTTTTATTGGCCAATATTGTTTAAGGATAGCCATGCGTTTTGTGTTGCTTGTGACCGATGCCGAGAAATTAGGAAGTATCTCTAAGAGAAACATGATGCCCTTACAACCCATTTTGATTGTTGAAATTTGATGTGTGGGGTATTGATTTCATGGGTCCATTTCCTAACTCTGAAGGTAAGTTATACATTCTTGTTGTTGTTGATTATGTCTCTAAGTGGGTAGAGGCCATTGCATCCAAAACCAACGACCATAAAGTTGTTCTTTCTTTTCTTAAGGAAAACATTTTTTCCCGTTTTGGAACCCCTAGCGCAATAATCAGTGATGGAGGTAGTCATTTTTTCAATAGACCCTTTGAATCACTAGTGCGCAAGTATGGAATCACTCATAAGGTAGCAACACCTTACCATCCTCAAACCCAGTGGCCAAGTAGAAGTTTCTAATAGGGAAATTAAGCATATCCTTGAGAAGACTGTCAATCCGTCTAGGAAAGATTGGTCTTTGCGCTTAAACGATGCTTTATGGGCATATAGAACTGCATACAAGACTCCCATAGGGATGTCTCCTTACAGACTTGTGTACGGAAAAGCATGTCATCTCCCTGTTGAGTTAGAACACCGTGCATATTGGGCTGTGAAGAAGTTGAATTTTGATCTTGATAAAGCTGGTACCCAAAGAAAACTTCAACTCAATGAGTTAGAAGAATTTAGAAATGATGCATATGATAGTGCCAAAACGTACAAACAAAGAATGAAAGTGTTTCACGACAAGCGCATTTTGCGCAAGTTCTTCACACCAGGTCAGAAAGTTTTATTGTACAACACTCGTTTGCATTTGTTTCCAGGGAAGTTACGTTCTCGATGGTCGGGACCATTCTTGGTACGCACCGTTTTCCCCATGGAGTCATGTTGAAATTGAAAACCCGACAACCAAGAACATCTTCAAAGTCAATGGTCGAGATCGAAACCATTTACGGAGCATCTTCCACCGTGAAGTTGAGACCGTCGACTTGGAAGACCCCATCTATGTGGACTAGACTAGTTCACTTGTGTACATACATATGGACTAACAATCCATTCTCTTTCCCTTTTCTTTTTCTTTTTGCATAGTTCTTATTTGTGCTAACCAACCTTTTTGTCTTGCGCTCCCGGTTGTTTGCTTTCAACGCATTCATCCTCCTTTGGTTTAGCAACATCATTGTACATCCAGGTAATCTCTTCCCTTTTCTCTACTCAAACATAGTTCTCTTGGTATGTGATTGTTTAAAATTTTATCATCTGTTGACACATTGAGGACAATGTTTGATTTAGGTTTGGGGGTGCATTTGCATATAGAGTTTTTAGTCTTTTATTTCAAAAAAAAAAAAAAAAAAAAAAAAACTCTTTGTAAATACCGCATAAAAACCTCCAACTTTTAGAGATTTTAGAGTCACTAGCATGCTTCTAGCTATGTTTACATAGAGAGTCTGACCGAAATAAATGAACTTGGAAGTCTTTGGAGAACACAATCGGGTTTCTTAGTTGATTAGAGCGTTAAAGTTGGATTTAACCATACCGGAGGGCTTAATTAGGTCTTTGTTTAGATATTCGGTAGTAGAATTGTGATCACCCATAGTGGAGACTACCCATTTTACATCAAGCGAGGTACCAACCTTCAGTTTTTGTGACTTTCTAGAAAAGCTGTTAGAGTGTGTGTCACCGTACGTCAATTCCGGGTAGGAATGGTGAGCTACCCAACTTCGCACCACTTTCGGCACTATTTTTGATCTCTTGAGTGCTAATTCCGTCAATCATGAGGGTGACGTTTAAAGATGAAAACTTCTTCTAAATACCGATTTTCAGTTAGCATCACTCTCTCCCTCTCAACAACATCAACAGATTCATAGAAACACGTCATCGTCAGCAAGCGGAGCATCATCAGAATATTTGAAGAAAAGTTGAAATAGTCTAAGGTTTATGTGCAACAAAGAAAAGAAAAGAAGATGAGAATTAGTGAAGTTTATGAAATCAAGACAATACAAGTTTTATTGTTATTTTCATTTCATGTATGTCCAAAAAAAAAAAAATGTTTGTCAAGTTTTTGTGAAGTTCAGAAGTTCATCATCAGCTATTGAAGACCGAAGACCGAAGATTGAAGACGTTTCTATGAATGCTGAGAGAGTGATATTAATTGCCGATCGGGTGAGAAGGTAAGTGAGTACTCCCATCCTTGCTAATGGTTGATTTCCCTTCTTAGAGATCATCAAAAAAAAATTCTTTTTGTCCACACTTCTGTGGAGTCTCCAGAAATTATTTCGGAAGGTTATCCTTCTCACCTTCAACGTGTGCAGGATTTCTCTCTTTATTCCTGCTTTGCACACATGAGAGACTAAAAAGCGGTCTTTTTGAGTGCAATTATCATAAAACCCTAATGGTGAGGCGAAGTCGAGGCTTATGATCACAATCGAATCCGAATTCTTTCATATGGTATGGTTATTTCTCGCTCAAAGACTTAAGGATGAGAATGCGTTCTTTGGTAGTTGTAACTTCGTGTTACTAGCATGCGAAACTCTATGTCCTCATAGCTCCTTGGAAGCTTGAGACTCTTTTACACTCGAAGTTGGAGAAGGTTTTGTGGGTACACCTCGGTAAACCCTCACGAGACTACAACTCGTCCACTAGGGACACCTAGGGGTTTAAAGGCTTAGTGCATACGCTAAATGCATTCGAGAGACTGCGAGGGGGTATAGTTAGGATTTCTTAATTTCTGTTTCACTTGAGGACAAGTAAAATTGTGTTTGGGGGTATTTGATGAGTGCCAAATATTGCATATTTCTACATCTATTTATTGGCATTTAACTCATCTTTTGTGCTCTAAATCAGATATTATCCTGCATTCTCGTATTTTCTTTGTTTTCAAGAATAAATATTTGTACTAATTAATTTTGTGTTTTTGGGTAGTAAATAAAGCTCGGAGAAATTGAGGAGCCAAAAGAGCAGAAAATTGGAGACGAGCGTCTATGGAGCAAAAAGCCAAAGCCCGCACGCGCATCAGTTGCAACCCAACAAGGGGCAACCCATCTACAAGATATGGTCTTGAGCTATCCAAGACCCGACCCATCACCCGGATCCGAGTCCGTTCCTTCTGAGCCGTGAGATCTTACACTTCCAAGATCCAACGCTCGCTCCAACCATCCCATCATCCCATTGCATACTCGCCAACACCAAAATCTCTTATACCTACACCCATCGACCAACACCATTTCTCTTCTTCATCTTCTCTTTCTTCTCCATACCACCTGCAGAGAAACCCATCTTGTTTTCCCCTTCTCCTGACAGTGCAGAGCCATCACCACCATCTCCTTCCCCTGACACTAGCAGCCACAGCCGCACCAGCGCCATCAACACCTGCTCCGCCATCCCTATTTGGACTTATCTCTATCATAGCTTCTTCATACCTTAGAAGCTAGGTTAGAGATAAGTTAGAGCTAGGGTTTCACCAACAACCCATGCATGGTCGATTCAGAGGAGGAAAGAGGTTTGGGTGAGCATTAATTGCAAGCTTTAAGTGTTTTGTGAGATATATATTTGGTTGTTCTTCACTTTTAAAAACACAGTCAATTTTAGGGTTTGAATTCTGTAATTTAATTTCAAATTATTTTATTTCTGCATGATGTTCTAAGTCTTTTAACTAGGGTATAGATGAAACCCCCTGGTTTAATGTGAGGTCAATTAATTTCTCAAAGTGTCTTATTGTTTGTATTGTTAAGATTGTAGTTAGCTTTTACTCAAACAAGCCTGTGATCAATGGTACTGTAAGAAGACCATTGATACTAGGGGTGAGTAGAGAGAATCAGTTGATCAAATATCTACCTGAGGCCTTCAAGGGAAGGCATAAGACACAGTGAGAACTTGCATTGCCTTAGCATAGGATTAGGAGGTGAATTCTATCACCTTAGTACATTCAACCACCTGATTACAATTCATAATTGCTGCCTTAGCTTAGAGTCACAATCCCTCAGTCGTATCGACAACCAAAATCAGTTAACATTAGTGTTACAGCTCTGTCACTTGTCTAGAAATCAGATAGTAAAGCACTAGATCAACTATACAACACCCCATTTCCCTGAGGATTGACCTGTGCTTGCCCTGTGTTGCAAAACAACACTGTGCACTTGAAGTATAAGTTGTAGGCAAAACAAATCACATTCCCAAGCCTACCAAGGATTGCAGGTAGAAGAAGAGGAGAAATCGCAGAGACATCAAGAATGGGAGAGATAAACAACAGATCTCAGCCACTTAGATCTCAGATCCAGCAGGAACAAAGGGAGAACGATCAAAGAAATCATGATGCAGTAAGCGTTCACACTACAGATTCGGATACTGCGGAAGAAAATGAAGAAAGAACACGTGAAGAAGGAGCATAAGGAGAAATTGAAGACAACATGACCATCGCAGAATTAAGACAGCGATTGGCAGAGGAAAGAAGAAGAGAAGATGAACTACGTGCAAACTTGACACGACATAATGATGAGTTAAGAGAGGAAAATCAGAGATTACAAGAGCAAAGGTCACAGTCAAGATCCAGAAAAACACGTGCGAGCTCGAGATCAAGGACAAGCAGGAGTACCACTAGGAGGAGTATATCTGAGCATGGAGATAATACACAAGGATAATTTTTGGATAATACTTTTCAGGTAAACGAAAACTCGCAGGAGGAGCACGAAGGTGATCGCATGGAAAATAGGTATATCCAAGTGGGTGAGGATGAACCCAGGCGAAGACATCGTAGAGAAGGTAGATTGGAGAGAAATGGAGAGCAAAACCGCACGCGTGATGACGAGCAGCGAGAGAATGATGCAGAACAAGCAAGGATGATACTCCATGGAAGAGAGATGCTGAGACAACAGAATGAGAGAGATAGATCAGCACAAGAGCATGCGAGAAATTAAAGGGAAAGACGAAGAGAAAGAAGAGACGATGAAGAGCGACAAAAACTAGACGAAGCCATACGAAAAAGCATACATGAAAACAAAGTGAGGCAAGCCCGGTTGAAAAGACCAAGGCAACAACAAGAAGAAGATATTCCCAAACGCTGAAATTCGAAGAGAAATAGCGGAGTTAAGAGATTTAGTAACTAAAGGGAAAGATGGAGGAAGAAGACAGCTAGAGGATGCAATAGAAGAAGCAGCAAGGACACCCTTCGCACGGAGAATACATTCGATAACAATACCAAGAAAATGCACACTACCCACGTTTCCAGCATCTTTGATGGATCTACATGCGCGATTCAGCATATAAAGACATACAACTTAGCTTTGTTACAATATGAGGATAATGAGGCAGTCTTATGCAAATTTTTCCATTGACCTCGCATGATAAGCCTTGAAGTGGTTCGATGGGTTGCCGGTAGGAACAATAAAATCATTCGAGCACTTACGAGTCTGTTCTTGGGGCAATACATCGCCAGTAGTATGCTAAGACCAGAATTGGAAAAGAATTCGATCTGCGAAGGAGAACGAATGAAAGCCTGCGAGATATAACCAACAGATGGAGGACAATGAGTAGTGAAATGGCAGGATGAGTGGATAAAAAAAATCTCATCTTGGACTTTATCAATGCGTTGTTACCAACTAACTTGTTATTTACACAGAACTTTAGAATGAAAGACAGAATAACGATGGCTGAGCTACGTGAGTACCAAGAGGAGTATATCGTGCTTGAAGAAAAGCATAGAGATGTGGAGTCTTACCCGATCGCAGTAACGAGCGAAAAGACAGGGAATGCAAGTCTATTACCAAGAATGGCAAATGCCGTTGCGAGTACTTCGCAGGGAAGCAAAGAAAAATTAATCGTAGAAGGTCAACAAAGGAAGGTTGCTATGAGTAGCAGAGACCAAGAAATGTACGAGCAAGAATACAGAGAGAGGAAATACAACAACCATGGAGGAAACAATAAAGTGACAAGATATGATAATCATGGAGACGGATATGGAGGGAATAGAAGGTATTACAATCAGGGTGCGAACTACAGAGTCCATGAAGAGGTCAGGATGCCACCTCTTAACACAACAATGGAGAAAGTTTGGGAAGTTGTTATATTAATGGAGGAGATAACACCACCACCTAATCTTGGACAAGAACCACCATCGGGAAGAAGAAGTAAAGAGTTTTGTGCTTATCATCGTTTCCACGGCCACACAACAAATAACTGCAAGAATATTCAAAGAATAATATTAAGAATGATTAGACAAGGAAAACTTAATCACTTCCTAGCTACGCCACTACCTCCTCCACCACCACCAGTGCAACCAACAACAGGAGGGCAATCGTCAAGAGTAGATAAAGGCAAAAATACCTTTTTAATAGAAGTAGGAGCGAATGCCAAAAATCTAAAATGCAATTCAATAATAAACTCGTTCAAAAACATAGAAGACTTCAATGACAAGAAATACTGAATTTAGCAAAGATACCAAAGCTCAAGGAATGGCAGAAACAACCAATAACATTTAGCGCAGATGAAGTACCGGGAGGAGGCGAACTTCATGAGAGTCCATTAGTGGTCAAGCTGGAGATAATACCAAAAGAAAAATTGGAAAAATGAGAAGACGAGGAGGACGTCACATGGGCGATAAATAGGATACTAATTGATTCGGGGAGTTCGGTGGATATTCTATTCTATCATACATATAAGACAATGAGAGGAAAAGATGAAGATTTGATCCCGTCAACATATAAAATATACGGCTTCAATGGAACGACAAACAAGCCAAAAGGAGAAGTCACCATGCGAATACCTCTTAAGACAATCTCTACAGAAATAACATTTTGTGTAGTAAATGTCGAATCTCCATACAATGCATTGATTGGAAGGCCGTGGTTACATAACATCCTGGGTTTAGCTTCAACATACCATCAGTGCATTAAGTTCCCATTACCCCAAGGTATTGGAATCATCAGAGGAGACGTAAATGCAAAGACATGTAATTAAATCGATGTGGATAAAAGTGAAGCGCGTGCGATCAAAAGAAGAAACGTTTGGAAAAAAGATGTAGAAGAGAGAAAGAGGTGCGAAAGATTGATGGTTCATTTCATAACAAAAGAAGGAGAAGATGATAATAGTGGAAAATGTTCACAGGAAGAAGGGAGTAGCATTGATTCAACTCAAAAGGGAGTTGAAGGAACAAAAGGACTTAAATATGCGAAGCGATCTAAAAGGAATACTTTCAACCAGGAGAGTTAGTCATGAGCGGAGTACAACCTTACCAAAAACAAGGAAGAATGAAGAAAGGAAAAATAATATGGGCTGGACCATATGTGGTGAAGAAATATGTTGGTGATGGGATGTACCAGTTAATGGAAAGAGTTGGAAGAAATATGGAGAAAATGGAGAGTAGACTTTACAACAAGAAGTATCTGAAGCAGTGTTATGGTTAAGATATTACATACATGCGAAGTGAGTGAAGGGACAAAAGGGGTGAAGCAGCGAGTTAGTTATTAAGTACTAGTAGGATATTTATATGTATGCGAATAAAGAAGAAAAACAAAATCGGATGTGTACGAGCAACAATTATTAAAAAAATAATTATTTCTTCTACAATGCGTATTTTTAATATACAAAAAGAGAGCGAGGCAAAAACAACACCTCAAAGTAAGACCTCAATAGGGGGCAATAAAAATTAAAACCTCTAAATAGGAGTCCGGGTAACCAATTGTGGCGTGCACCTAGTTAGCACTTGTGCAAGAGGCAATATAAATAAGCCCTAACGTGCGTCATAATTGGAGAGAACACAGTAATGCATGGCTTAGGCGAAAGCCAAACCATCCCTAGGATCGATTCATGGAAGGTGGGGGCGAAATAAAGCCCATCTCGGGTAGAGACTGCTTAGTCGAAAGGCTAAGGTACTAAGTTCTCTATCATGGAGTATAAAAACTCGATCAGGGCGCCGCGGTACACGGTTGAGACAAGGGTTTCGGGGGCGTCTGGAGCGTACTTCGCCGCTCTTGGAAAGTCCTAGCTATGATACACTCGGTCCTCATGAAACCCACTTAGGGAGCAGACTCGTTCGAGTCTGCGAAAACAACTAGTTGTTGCATCACTGGATGGGAGGAGCCCATCCTAACCCGGTAGGGGTACGTTTCCTTGAAGGGGCAATCAAGGGGAAGATAAGGACGACACCCTCAATTAGGGAGCTGAATTGTGTCAAAATACGCCAATATCATGGGAATATAACTCAAACAAGAGTATAGAACTGTCGTATTGGCGCATAAATATATCCTGCAGAGGCAATAATACGAAAGATGATAAGGCGAGATCAATGAGTCAATACGCGAAAGCGTAAAGACCTCCTGCGATTTCGTCGCACGACCCAAATGAGTACCCCGGGGATTCCTTATCTATTCATGTTTTTGGATGCTCATTCGTGCATCCGGGTGCTCATTCGTGCATCATTGTCGAGTACACTTGCACCATTTTTCGTGGGGCTTACTCAGGGATGTTGAGATGCCCGGTTGTTGAGTATTTATTGCTAATCCATGAGATTCGGTGTAACATAATTCATGAAACGAGACAATAAAATAAGTAGTTATTTATTATCAATTCATAGGATCAGCTATGGATTCGACCATGAACTCGGAATAATAAGATAGGCACTACCATTCCATGGGATCGTGGATTCGACCATTGAATTTGAGTAATAAAATTATTTAATACCATTTCATGAGATTAGCAGTGAATTCGATCATGAAATCATAGTAATGAGATAAACTGTTATTGCCATTCCATGGGATCAGGCCGTGGATTCGACCATGGAATCGGAGCAATTGTTATTGCCATTCCATGGGATCAGGCCGTGGATTCGACCATGAAATAGGAGCAATAATAGATTATTCTGGGAATTCAGTGGTGAATGTCACGGCAGAATTAATCTATGTGCATAGTCAGGAGATAGCTAATCCTGAGGGTGCTCTCCGACACTACGGAGAACACCCGAGTCTATACACGTCGCTCTACATAGTCAGGATCAATGAGTGTCACTGTCCTGAAGGCGTTGTTGCTCTCAATCCGATGGAGAACTGCCCAATCGTTCTTACATGTATAGGGGGGTCGCTCTCATGTAGTTAGGAAACAATGAGTATCACCGACGTCCTGAAGGCATTAAACCCTCTCAACAAACAATTATGTAGGAGGACCGCCCAATTCTATTATTCTACATAGAGGTCACAATGAAATGCCAGGGATCGAACGCTCAACTAGTGGAGGCTTTTCGAAAGACATGTTTGATGCGTGTCGTAGGTGCAATCAAATTAATTAATATTTCCACTCAATTAAAAATAATATAATGGAAGTCAAGTTCGTTTCCCACGAGGAGCAAGAGATTCTAGTTGTAAAAATTGTCACGAAAGGGGGTGTAAAAAGCAAAAGAAAATAAACAAAGCAATTAAAAGATAAAGTTGAAAGCAATAAGAGAGACAAGATCAAGGAATCCTTCTTCGTTGCAAAACAATGATTCAAGTTATGTTCTTTTCTACTTGTTATTAGTCACAGATTATCACCAATCGTAGGATAGCAGGTCCACTTAGCTAGCCCCAAAATCCTTTATTTCACTTTGAATAACAAGTCCGCTTAGTTATCAGATTCTATTCAAAAGAACCACCTTGAGGTCCGCTTACAAGATGTAATTCCCCGAATGCATTAAGATCTATGAATTTAGGTTTAGTACTAGTAGTTAAACTCGGTTCGCTTGGTCCACTTTCTAGCGTTGTTTTTACACACAATCGCTCCACGGAATCCCTCCAAGGTCTCGTGTTTTCTACTTGTGTAAAGTGTCGAGAACGATTACTTATTCCCTAACTTATACTAGAATTAGATTAAACTATCAAATCAATTTAGCGTGCACTCTAAACAATCTATCAATCAATCATGAATGAATAAACATTCCTATTAGTAAAAACAAACGATAATCATGTGAAAAATCTCAAGATAGAATTGAAACAAAACTCAAATCATGTATTAAGAACTAGGAATTCATCCTTAATCAATAATAAAATTAGCTACTCATGTTTTTGAAATTCACACAAATAATAATTAAAAGGAGAATTTTCAAGTTCACACAAATAATTGAAAAGAAGAATTTTCAAAAGCTAGCAAAAACACAAGTGTTGTGTGTGTAGAGAGGTGTGTGTAAGATGTAGAAAACTTCTCTATTTATAGGCTTCAATATTCTCCAAATCTTCCAAGGAATAGAATCCTTTTCCTTTAGCAATTCAATTTCCAAAACCAAGCCTTTCTCAACTCTTCCACCTTCTCTTTCCAAATTTGAGCCCAATTCTCCATCCAATTCCTAGTCCAAGTCTTCACACCCATGAGAGAAGTCCATAGAAAATTTCGGAATTTTGGCTGCCTAGGAAAACTGGTATTATGGCGGAATTTGATCAGGAATCCGTCCGCCGGCCACTGAAAATTTCTCCGTCAGTGGAATATTAAAATCAGTCCACCGTTAGGACTAACGGTCAAAGTGGTCAAACCGTCGAGTCAATGTTAGTCAATCGGGTCAAACCAGATGGTGAGTCACCAAAAAGTCTTGCATTGAGCTTCTTTGGTCTCACTCGGCTCGATTTGGATCGGCTGGATCGGTCATCGCGGGCCCGAGTTGACTCGAGAAGAAATATCCTAGTAGCCGAGTTTGTACTGCTTTCTCGATGTTTTCCGGCCAAAATCAGGCCTCTCTTGACTCTGTAACAATCCTACACATTCATCTAACAATTCGAACACCATTCCACAATTCCCTGTAACAGAAGCAGCACTACCACCTTCTTCCCTGAATCGATTGCAGCAACAGCCATCAACACCACTGCCAATCTACAGCTTTCAATAGCAGAGAACCATGACTTGCTTGATTTCGTCACCAACCCTCGTCTCTGTTCTCATATGACTCATCCATTTCGATCAACCTCAGTTCGATCTCTCGTTCCTTAGTTGAAGATCCAAGCTTAAAACCCCAGACTCTTCTCAACTGGGTACAATTTCTTCCTCTCGTGTTATTAGCAGATCCGATTCAAACCACAAAGACCACCGTAACCCATTCTCGATCCGATTCATCTCTTCTTCACTCCCGATTTCTTCTCAATCTCTTGGTTCGATTCAAACCCAAATGCTTCTCCGAATCAATTGCAAGATCGATTCTTCTCTCGCGTTTGATCTATCGCATCAACACCCATTCCATTTGAACTCCAATTGATCCACCAGCATCATCGATCTCGGCAGCGACATCAAATTTCTCGATTCAATTTCTCGGTTTTATCTCAAGAACAACATCTTCACTTGGTTTCAGAGATAGCAAACCTTAACAGCATCAGGTCTTGCCGATTTCTCCTCCATTTGAGTTGTTTCGCACCAAACCCTAACCCAGTTACCATCAATTCCACCATCTTCGATTCAACCGCAGACTCATCACTAACAGCTCTCGATTAACAGCAGCAGCCATGGCTGCTTTTCCCCCTTCAGGTGAAAAATGAGTGATAGAAGAGAAAGAAAAGAAAACCTCTTCTCGATTTAGGGTATAAGAAGATTAGGGTGCTAACAGCACACCCACCTTCTGGATAAGGGCCACCCATCTGGCAACCCCTTAACCACAGCTGATTTGTATTTAGTACTCCTTCAAATAGGGTTGCCCCTTAACCTTGACCGGGCTCCTTTTAGTGTCTGCCTATAAAATGCCAATTTTGCCCTTTTGGCTCAATTTGGGTGATTTCTTCTTCTTTTCCTCCGTGCGACTCCAAAGTAGCTACAAAACTCAAAACAAGCGTAAAATACATGTAAAATAGCGAAGAAAGCATAAACAATAGATAGTAAATAGGATGTATTCTACACCCTATCAAATTCCCCCACACTTAGACTTTATTAGTCCTCGAGCAAATCAAACCAAAAACTCACAACTTCAAAGCGTTCAAGCGTCACAAGCATCCAAAGAGTTATGAGGACATAGAGTTTCTGCATTCTAGTAATAAGAATTTAGAAATACTAAAGAACATATTCTCATTCTTAAATGTCGAGTGAGAAATAACCACACCATAATGAGAGAACGCGTGTTTGAGAAACGATCAATAAACATTTCGCCTCGACTTCTGCCTCACCAAAAAGGATTTTATGATAATTGCACTCAAAAAGACGGCTTTTTTATGGTTCTCACATGTGTGCAGGTAGGAATGAAGAGAGAAATCCTGCAACACGTTGAATGGTGGGAAGGACAACTTCCGAAATATTTTTAAAAACCCACATCTTTTATATTTTGAAAAACCATTTTTCTAACGATCTCTACGAAAGGAAATCAACCACTATTATCGAGGATGAGATTACTTACTCACTTTCACATCCGATCGCCAATTATGATAACACCACTCTCACGGCATCCAATAGAAACGTCTTCCGCTCCTCGTCTTGATCTTCTCGGTCTTCGTCTTCGGTTTCAACTATTGGTGATAAACTCTCGAATTTCATAAATCCTTGACAATTTATAACTCTTTTACCTTAAATCCTTGTCGCTTGAAACTTCCTTATAAATTTTCCTTCCCCACGGCTTTATTAACAAACAAATATTTCTCTTGTTTTTCTCTTCTTTTTTTTTTTATCTTCTTTTCTTCTTTTCAATTTTTTTTTTTTTTTTTTTTTAAGAACTAAAACAAGAGAAATTAAATACAACCATGGCCGTGAGAGAAGTATTTTACCGCTTGATTCTTCACAACTTGTATCGTCTCGAAATCATAAACTTCAACAATTCTCACCTTTTGATTTTCTTCGCTTTTATGAATAAGTCTTCAAAATTACCTCATTGTATTGTAAGTCCTCAACATATATGTAAAAATCCGCTCATTTGTATGTTGCTTTACTTGAATATGAAATTTGCTCTTTTTCTCGTTCCGTTGCTTGTAAACCTTAAACTTTTCCAACTTTCCTTGTAGATTTTGGTGTCGCTCCTTGTTGATGATGATATTGTTTCTATGGATCCGTTGTTGTCGAGAGAGAATGGTGCTAACTGCAAATCGAACTACAAGAAGGAATCTTTCATCTATAGACGTCACCCTCATGATTGACAAAATTAGCACTCAAGAGATCAAAGAGTAGTGCTTCTATTGGTGGGAGGTTGGGTAGCTCACCATTCTACCCGAATTTACTTACGGTGACACACACTCAAAAGAAAGCTCTTTAGTAGATGGAAAATTTCTGGTCGGTGCCTCACATGATATGAATACGGGTAGTCTCCACTAATGATTGATCAGCAACTCTAATAACGCATTTCTCCTGCACCAAATTCGCATCACCGGCATGATTAAATCCATTATTTAACACTCAAACAAGCAAGAAATCCGAATGTAGTTCTTTAACATTTCCAAGTTCAATTATGTCGGTCAAAAATCTCTATGTAAACATACCTAGAAGTATGCTAGTGACTCTAAAATCTTTAAAAGTTGGAGTTCTATGTAAAACTTTTTTTTTTTTTAATTTTTAAATTTTTTTGTAATTTTTGTTTAAATACATGCTTAACCACTCCCCACACTTAAACCTTACATTGTCCTCAATGTAATTGAATCTTCCTAGTAAAGTCAAGGTGGGAAATTTTAACATGATAAGAAACAAGAAAAACAAATAACAAAAAGCAAAAGGATAAGAAATACAAAACCTATGGGTTGCCTCCCATGAAGCGCTTGTTTTAAAGTCGACGGCCCGACTTAGCTCTTGCAAGATTCATTAGCCCGGATCAATCTCTTTCACGGGAAAACATGACTTCACATCACTAGGGTATCTCTTTGTCTCAAAGATATTGAAGTGGATGAGTGTACCATCAAACTCCATAGTCAAGGTGCCATTTTGGACATCAATCTTTGTTAAAGGCGGTGCTTAAGAATGGTCTACCCAATAGCAAAGGTGTAGACTTGGAAGAATTCTCATCATTCATGTATAAGACATAGAAATCGGCCGGAAATACAAGCTCATTAACCTGCACCAAAACATTCTCAACAATCCCTTTCGGGTAAACATTAGATCGGTTAGCAAGTTCAAGAACTACCCCGGTCTCCTTAAGAGGACCAAGATTCAAAGAATCATAAATCGAAGAAGGCATAACTTTAACCGATGCACCCAAATCTAGCAAAGCTCGAGTAAACCTTGTTTTACCAATTGTGCAAGGTATAGTGAAACTACCGGGTCCTTTAATTTTGGTGGGAGTTTCTTGAGAATAAACGCAGAAGCATTCTCCCCACACTCATGACTTCATTCCCTTTTAACCTTTTCTTCTTCATGCACAACTCCTTTAAGAACTTTGCACAACGAGGAATTTGACGAATCGCTTCAATGAGTGGTATATTGACTTGTACTTTCTTAAGGATGTCCCACATATCCTTGTATTCCAAGTCTTTCTTCGAATTAGCAAATCGGCTAGGAAATGGGGGTGGAGTTGTGAAAGTAGGAACCGTCTCCTTAGGTAGGTTGGTTGGGGATGTATTCTCCTTTGGTGCGGTTTCAATTTCCTCTTTCTCATCATACACCTTATCTTGTTGATTTGGTTGCTCCACTTGTTTCCCACTCCTCAAAGTAATCGCATTAACGCCTCTCTCTTGGATTAATAAATGTTTGTGAAGGAAGCTTTGTGGACGCTTGAGCTTTCAATAGGTTCACATCGGTCGCCAATTGGCCCACTTGAATTTGTAATTCCTTGATTGCCGAATCGGTCTTTTGTTGTTGTTGTTGAACCAAAGTGGTGAGACCTTGCACACCTTGCATTAACGCATTGAGCTTGTCATCATTCAAAGAATCACGCTCCTTGACTTGTTGTGGTTGAAATTGTTGTTGAGGTTGGAAACGTGATTGTTGGAAACCACCTTGTTGCTCATACGGATTGGGAACCGCCGCTTGCTTATTTGCATAACTAAAGTTGGGATGATCCTTCCAACCGGGATTGTAGGTATTGGAGTATGGATCGTACCTTGGCCTTTGATTTGGATATAAAGCATTTACTTGTTCGGTCTCACCATCCGGAATAATTACCGCGGCCATCCTTTGCATCATTATCTCCATGTTACTCATCCTTTGATCAAGATGTGATGAAGAATCACTAACTTCATGCACTCGCCTAACCATTGGTTCATCCCTTGTGTAGAATTGTTGCGAGTTTGCCGCCATGCTTTCAATCAACTCTCTAGCTTCGGTCAAAGTCTTGTTCATTAGTGCACCACCACCGCAAGCGTCAAGAAGAGACCTATCACTTGGGTGGAGAGCTTCGTAGAAGTATTGGAGTATCATAACGTCACTAAATTGATGGTGTGGACAGCTTGCCACCAACCTCTTGTATCGCTCCCAACATTCATACAATGATTCTCCCACTTGTTGTTTCAATCCACAAATCTCCTTGCGAATTTGAGTAGCTTTGGATGCGGGAAAATATCTCTCGAGGAAAAGTTTCTTCATCCCATTCCATGTTGTGATACTTCCGGAAGGCAAATAATATAACCATTCCTTAGCATTGTCCGCCAAAGAAAACGGGAAAGCTTTCAACATTGCTCCATCCGCATTAGTCTCCGGTGGAAGCATAGCCATAACTATGGTATAGAAGTCCATAAGATGTTTGTTTGGGTCCTCATTCACCATGCCATGGAACTTTGGTAACTCTCTAATCAACCCCGGCTTGATCTCGAAGGTTGAGTTAGTTTGGATACACCATTGTTGTGTATCGAGCTTGTGAGAAGCTAGGTCCTTGAGTGTTCAGCCATTGTTTCTTCCTCTTTGTCCGAATCACTTGATGAAGAAGGAGGAAGTGGAGTGTTAACCGCTCGAATGAAATCCTTTAGTTGAGTGCCGGATCGAAGACGTATTGGACTCGGTCTGCCCTCTTTAAGCATTCACCAAAGGTATAACACCTGAAAACAAGATTCTCAAAAACTAAGTTAGATACGGTAAAGAATCTAACAAAGCAAGAATATAGCAAAAAGAAAAATAAAAACAACTAAAAATCGCCCGTTGCTCCCGGGCAACGGCGCCAAAATTTGATGCGTGTCGTAGGTGCAATCAAATTAATTAATATTTCCACTCAATTAAAAATAATATAATGGAAGTCAAGTTCGTTCCCACGAGGAGCAAGAGATTCTAGTTGTAAAAATTGTCACGAAAGAGGGGTGTAAAAAGCAAAAGAAAATAAACAAAGCAATTAAAAGATAAAGTTGAAAGCAATAAGAGAGACAAGATCAAGGAATCCTTCTTCGTTGCAAAACAATGATTCAAGTTATGTTCTTTTCTACTTGTTATTAGTCACAGATTATCACCAACCGTAGGATAGCAGGTCCGCTTAGATAGCCCCAAAATCCTTTATTTCACTGAATAACAAGTCCGCTTAGTTATCAGATTCTATTCAAAAGAACCACCTTGAGGTCCGCTTACAAGATGTAATTCCCTGAATGTATTAAGATCTATGAATTTAGGTTTAGTACTAGTAGTTAAACTCGGTTCGCTTGGTCCACTTTCTAGCGTTGTTTTTACACACAATCGCTCCACGGAATCCCTCCGCAAGGTCTCGTTTTTTCTACTTGTGTAAAGTGTCGAGAACGATTACTTATTCCCTAACTTATACTACAATTAGATTAAACTAACAAATCAATTTAGCGTGCACTCTAAACAATCTATCAATCATGAATGAATGAATAAACATTCCTATTAGTAAAAACAAACGATAATCATGTGACAAATCTCAAGATAGAATTGAAACAAAACTCAAATCATGTATTAAGAACTAGGAATTCATCCTTAATCAATAATAAAATTAGCTACTCATGTTTTTGAATTCACACAAATAATAATTAAAAGGAGAATTTTCAAGTTCACACAAATAATTGAAAAGAAGAATTTTCAAAAGCTAGCAAAAACACAAGTGTTGTGTGTGTAGAGAGGTGTGTGTAAGATGTAGAAAACTTCTCTATTTATAGGCTTCAATATTCTCCAAATCTTCCAAGGAATAGAATCCTTTTCCTTTAGCAATTCAATTTCCAAAACCAAGCCTTTCTCAACTCTTCCACCTTCTCTTTCCAAATTTGAGCCCAATTCTCCATCCAATTCCTAGTCCAAGTCTTCACACCCATGAGAGAAGTCCATAGAAAATTCTGGAATTTTGGCTCGCCGGAAAACTGGTATTATGGCCGGAATTTGACCGGAATCCGTCACCGCCGGCCACCTGAAAATTTCTCCGTCAGTGGAATATTCGACGGAATATTCCGTCAGTCCACCGTTAGGACTAACGGTCAAAGTGGTCAAACCGTCAGTCAACTGTTAGTCAATCGGGTCAAACCAGATGGTGAGTCAGTCTCTGAAAAAGTCTTCTGAGCTTCTTTGGTCTCACTTACCGAGTTTGGATCGGTCATCGCCGGTCTGAGTTGACTCGCCAGAAGAAATATCCGGCCGAGTTTCGGCTGTTTCTGATGTTTTCCCGGCCAAAATCAGGCCTCTCTTCAGCTCCTGTAACAATCCTACACATTCATCTAACAATTCGAACACCATTCCACAATTCCCTGTAACAGAAGCAGCACTACCACCTTCTTCCCTGAATCGATTGCAGCAACAGCCATCAACACCATTTGCTAATCTATGGCTTTCAATAGCACCAGAACCATGACTTGCTTCAGTTTCGTCACCAACCCCTGTCTGTTCTCATATGACTCATCCATTTCGATCAACCTCAGTTCGATCTCTCGTTCCTTAGTTGAAGATCCAAGCTTAAAACCCCAGCTCTTCTCAATCTGGTACAATTTCTTCCTCTCTGTGTTATTAGCAGCATCCGATTCAAACCACACAGCACCACCAGAACCCATTCTCGATCCGATTCATCTCTTCTTCACTCCCTGATTTCTTCTCAATCTCTTGGTTCGATTCAAACCCAGCTGCTTCTCTGAATCAATTGCAGCATCGATTCTTCTCTGCGTTTCAATCTATCGCATCAACACCCATTCCATTTGAACTCTAATTGATCCACCAGCATCATCGATCTCGCAAATGACATCAAATTTCTCGATTCAATTTCTCGGTTTTATCTCAAGAACAACATCTTCACTTGGTTTCAGAGATAGCAAACCTTAACAGCATCAGGTCTTGCCGATTTCTCCTCCATTTGAGTTGTTTCGCACCAAACCCTAACCCGATTACCATCAATTCCACCATCTTCGATTCAACCATGCATCGATCACTAACATGGCTCGATTAACGGCGTGACCATGGTCGCTTTTCCCCCTTCAGGTGAAAAATGAGTGATAGAAGAGAAAGAAAAGAAACCTCTTCTCGATTTAGGGTATAAGAAGATTAGGGTGCTAACAACACACCCACCTTCCGGATAAGGGCCACCCATCTGGCAACCCCTTAACCACAGCTGATTTGTATTTAGTTTTCCTTCAAATAGGGTTGCCCCTTAACCTTGACCGGTCTCCTTTTAGTGTCTGCCTATAAAATGCCAATTTTTCCCTTTTGGCTCAATTTGGGCGATTTCTTCTTCTTTTCCTCCGTGCGACTCCAAAGTAGCTACAAAACTCAAAACAAGCGTAAAATACATAATTTACAAGAAAAATAGCGAAGAAAGCATAAACAATAGATAGTAAATAGGATGTATTCTACACCATATCAATGTTCATCATGGCTTCGTAAAATATGAATCGTCACATGCCTGAAGCCGTATCAGAAACATGCAATATCATGATTTTACGGATTTGACCCTTGTTAAAAATCCACCATCAACACCAACATTATCTGTATCAACTTCAGAGTCATGATCCTCTTTATTATCTTCATCAACTTCAGAATCACGATCTTCTTCACCAGAATCCTCATATTCAAAGTCACTATCAGAGATTTCAGAAGTTTTTTCATTGTCCGAAGGAGCCTTAAATTCATAATGCGATGGAAAGGGAATGTCATGTTCAGCACATAGATCACCCACTTCTCCTTTTATAGCCTCATCACGTATGCGAATGGCATCCTTGGTCAAATTGGAAACGGTGACTTTGAGCTTTTTCTTGAGACGGCGGCACTTGGTATCACGAGCTTCATAATTTGCTTCCAGCCTTTGAATTTCAGCATGGGACTTCGCTTGCAGACTTTCAATATCTGCAGATACTTCTTCTCCTTTTCGAGAAATTCCTTCTTAGAAGCTGCGAAGAGAAAAGAACAAAAGTTACAATCGCACATAACTTAAAAAATAAAGCGGAAGCAGAGACATAAAGCAAATGGGAAACCTTATTTTTCGGAAATGATGGTTTCAACCAGGGAATCATGGTCAGATTTTAAACTAACACTTGTAGCCAACTCCAATCTAGCATTATCAAGGACTCTAGCAGCCCATACGAACTCAGCATCATTCTCTATTAGAAGACGAGAGCGAACTTCATTCTCGCGAGCGAGAAGAACATCCTTCTCACTTATGGCACGGTCCCTTTCAACTTGAATCTTGAATTGAGCTTCATGAAACTGCTTCAAAGCCTTCGCACCATTAGCAATTACTTGCCCTTTCTCAGTAATAAGGGTGTTACTTTTGGCTTCTAAGGTTTTAATTTTTTCTTTATCCTCCCGAAGACGATGTTGGAAGGATCTCATACAAACTAGCAAAGGTCTATGGTCACAAATAAGGGATTCATATTTCGACCTCAGTTCTTTATGACTAAGACTTTCTAAACTACGCATGGAGAAGTTATCCAAAGATGCGTTAAGAAGCTCAAAAAGAGCATCACTATCATCAGGAAGGCGAGCCGCCTCATCAGTTAAGTTATAAAGTTCTGCAGATTTAAGTAACAGAAGAAATATATGAAAACATAACAAAATTTCACAAGGTGTGAGAGAGCGAAAAGAAAAAACCTACTAATTGATCATTTCGCTGACGAAGGGTTTCTGCCTCTCGCGTCTTGCTTAAAAGTTCCTCCTTAAGCTTCGCACACTCACCCTCCAAAGATTGGTTTTTCCTATCCGAGCCGAGGCAACTGCATGAGAAGCTCGCGCCGCCTATAAGAATAGAAGAGCAGATGAATTCAAAATCGACGAGGTGTGAAGGAGGGATATTAATTAATCTCGGTTTACAAAAGAAAGATAATACATACCATGGAACCTAGGGAAAGTAGAAACTCGGGGGATATGGATGAGGCAGCTCCTCGCAGAGATTCATGACTCATAACGGGGGCATTGCATATGTTAGAAATCATTTGACAGGTGCGGCTTAGGTTTTCATCGCCAACAGCTGCGAGGGAGTCTTTGAAGATCTGAGACAACTGAGTCATGGGAGAAGTTGAAGAAGATGCATCGGGGAAGGGAAACTCATTTCCTCGAGGGCAAGTAACTGAAGGAGTAGGAGAAGAGATACTAGAAGTAATCTTTATCTTCTTGTTGGGATTATTCTTCTTGTTAATATTCTTCGAAGGAGCTTTGGAAGCAAGGACTTTTCCCTTGGACTTCGCACGAGTAGAAGCCTCCTCCTCGCCCCCAGAAGAATCTTCATCGTCAGAGTCCTTGATATTTAGTCCGCTCACCTTCGCACACAGATAAAGATAAGAAACAGAGGCAACAATATTGTTAAAGAAAAGATAAAGGGTATTTCTTACTTCATCAGTGATCAAACATAGCGCATTTAGTGTTCCTTGTTTTCCCTGAGCTTTAAAATCTTTCTTCAACTTGGCAATCTGGAGGTGAGAAAATTAATGAATAAATGAAAGAAAGAAAGTAAATGGAATAAAGCTAATGAATAAGTGAAAACATACCACATCATCTCGCTCATGCCAATTGAATACCCAAAGGGAACAGACGGAAAAGCCCACAGGGAGAGGATTTACCGATTTATCAGCACCAAAACCAGTGATGTAAGGACCCTCAAGAATGATAGGATAAACGTCCCAGCGATTATCATTAGAGTAACGTGCGGTGCGATTAGACTTATCATTAAAATCAACATCTCGCATAATCTTCTTATCCTCTGCGATACCATCTTTCCTGACCCGACGAACGGCCAAATGAGATGATTCATTCTTCATAATAGCAATCTTGTAATTTTCAAAGAAACTCTCAACTGTATAATCAGAAGGATCAATTTCTAGCTCAGTATATGCGGGATTCCTGTATTCTTTAGGGTATAGAGATCCTAGTCCAGCCGCACGACGAGCGAACTCCAATATAATTCGGATAAAATCCCCACTCAACTGGAAGATCGCACGCTGGAAATCAGCATGAGATAAAATTTTGTAAAATAAAGGAATTCGCGGGTTAATGAGAGGAATGGGGAGTCCAGCGAGAAGCTGTCCTAGGGAAAGGATGATCTTTCGATCATTCCACTGATCAGTCTCAAGCCATTTAAGATTAAGTGTCAGGGTAGGTCCTGATGAAGGAGGAACCGATTATTTAAAACCTTTACCTCTGAATTCAACTTGAAGCTTCTCAAATTCTTGAACCATTCTCCACCTTGGCTTATGCCCCATTGATTTCCCTACAAAAGGGGATTATATATCAAAACTGATTAAGACAATCAAAAAAGCGAAGTAATATGTGATGGGAGATTGAAGCAAAGAAAAGTGAGGAATCACGATAGAATAGAAGAACAACAGTAAAAAAAGGAAGTGGAAGGGGATATATAAAGTCGAAGGAGGAGGAAAGAGAGTAAAAGAGAGAAAGAAAGTAAGAAGGGGATATATAAAGGATTTTGTTCCCACCGATGAAAATTCACTTTTATGAAAGCATTAATGGGTGAAAAGATGTGAAGAGACAGTTGCAGATATCAGTCATAACGTATCCAAATATAAGACGAGGACAGCAACGCGTGGAGTAATTGAGACCGAGATCTCGGAATATTGTCAGTCAAAGAATATGGACAGTTGAGGGGGTGCGAAGGTCATCATGTAAAGGAGCGAAGGCGACTAAGAAACAATTTCTCTCATCGCTCTTTCTTTAGCAAAGATCGCTAAGAGAAGAGGCAAAATGTAGGGGTTAAAAACCGCACAGCCAATAAATCACGCGAAGCAACTGAATTAGAAAGGAGCGAATGGAATTCGCACATACTATATCCTGAATGACGGAATCAGTGACGTCACAAAGTCACGGGTAAAATGTGGAACTTGTACGAAGTTGAGGAACACGTGCGAGAAGACCAGATACATGGGTGCGAAGATGTCGCACGTAAGATCCGAAAATAGGGGCTTTGTTAGCTGTCCTCCACTATGTAAAATCCCTATATATAGGACAAGCCACCCTTGTGGTGAGGGGAGAGGTCTTTTTGAGAGTTGAGATAGAACTTTAGGAGAGAGAAAGTTATTTGCTTCCCAAGTTAGGGTTTTATCTTCTTTGTATTGATTTCTAAACTTAATAAAATCTCTTTAAGTGTTCTTCACAATGATTTCATAATTACTATATAGATTGTTTAAGGGGTGTAGTAGTAGGATTTTCTACTACTACACCATTAGTAGCTAAGAAAATCTTTTCCTCCATCCAAAACTAGCCTCATAAGCACACACGACCTAAAATGTGTTGCAGGCTGGCTAGAGTTTACCTTATGACCCCATATCTTGATTCTTGAAAAGTTTCTCCAACAGAAAGCACCATGGTGAGGAAAGTAAGCGGCATTTTATTTTTGAATAAAAGGAGTTGTTCTGTGGCAAATCTAAAATGTTGAGGCACGGGTTAATCAAGCTGTGCATATGACTACAAAGAGAAAATGGGTCATTTGTTCAAAAAAATTTAAAACACGGTTCAAATGGACAAGTAAAAAAAAGTACGGGTGAAATAGCCAAAAAAAAAAAATAGCAAGGATGAAACTGGATTCATCCTGGCTTATACTTAAAAAATAGCAAGGATGAAATCGATGCATCCCGTGTAAAATAAAAATAAGAAAAAAATATTTGAAAATGGACAGGATGAAACAAGTTACATCCCCGCCTATTTTTAAATTTTTGTCCATTTAAACAGTATCTTTTTAATTTTTGGCTATTTAAACAGTATCAAAACCTAAGTGTCTTTTTCACCCAGAAATTGTTGATTTTGGTTTTTTGACCAATTTTGTGGACTACAAATGGGAGTAACAATAGAATTATTGGTTGCTGGAAATGTCGGGAGTCTCCATTTATCCTAATGAAAAAAATCAAAAGATTGCTGGAATTACTGGTTTCTTATTATCCTAATGAAAAAATCTTCTTATCTAAAAATAACAATTAACATAAATTAGCATCTACGAGTAATACAACACTTATTAAGAGACAGCTGCAGATCGTCTGCACCCACAATCCCGTAACAGTCGCGAATTGATACACCAATTAATAAATTGTTAAATCAATAAAAGGAAAAATTATATAATGACTTGTTGTACCTAAAATGTTTTAATGTAAACTTAATAACAAACATAGTGAGGGCTTATCTTCTTCTTCAGCAAATCAGCCGGTAAAAAGGTGATCATTTCGAACAAGCCATACTGTTTCCATGGGTACGTACTCAAAGAAATTTGGTTATCCAACTGTAGCAACTAAAAATGAAAACCGATTTTAAGATCTAGAAAATAAAGATTAATTAAGTCCTTTAGAGCAACCGCAGTGGGCGACTAAACCCAAATATTTAGTAAAAGAACGAGACGTAGCGGGACGTACTATCGACCAAATCCCAGACTAAAACCAAATCCCAGACTATATTTGGTCTGGGACTAAGACTAAACCCAAATATAGTCGAGCGTTGATATAATCTTTGTTTCTCAACGGGCGGTTATATAATCTACGCTTGACATGAAGCGCATATATAATCTTCGTCCGACGAAGAGGCGTGTATATAAACTACGCCCCACTGGAGCGTTGCTGAAGTTTACGCCTGGTATCGGGCGTTGATATACACCCCGCCCCAATGAGGCGAACCTGAAGTTTGCGCCTGGCATCAGGCGGGCATAAACTTACGCCCCACAACCAGGCGTTCATTTTTTCCTCCGCCCCACTAAAAAAAAAAAATTTAAGCATGCCAGGCGAACCTTTCTTCCTCCGCCCCACTAAAAAAAATCTAAGCATTTCCTAGTTAATCTCTTTTGTAGATAATTAAATTAAACTGATTGGTAAAATTAGTAGATAGCTAGTAGATAATTAAATTAGTAGATAATTAAATTAAACATATGCAAAACATATTAATCTTAAATTATTCTGGACTCTCTTTTGTGTGTAGTGTCTATCACCATGTTTAAATATATATTTTTTAGTTGGTTCTTCGCCTGGGCTTTAACGCCACACGCAAGAAAAGTGTGTGAAGTCGAGCGGACTTTATATCAACGCCTCATTCATGCGTTGATTCTCCCATTCGTCCCATCAGGCGTTGATTATACGTACGCCCCTTCTCCCGGCGTAAACTTTATGAACGCCCCACACCGCGCGTAATCTTTACCACCGCCCCACAACAAGCGTAAACTATATCAACGCCTGATCGGGGCGCACTTTATACCTCCGCTCCACAACCAAACGAAGATTATACCTCCACTCGACTAAATATACTCGCTTCCCACTGCGTCACAGAACGGACTAAACTAAAATTTAGTCATTTTTTTTACTCTTTGATCTTTGGGTATACTCGCACCACTGCAGTTGCTCTTACCGATTTCCGTTGTTTCTCTTTTTTTGGTATCAGATGTCCAAATTCTAAACAATTCTTGAGTACTGTATTACACGTAAAACTCTTGGGTGGGAAGAATAATTCTGACGTTGTTTTTTTTCGTTACAGCAGCAAATAGGTTCATGGCAGATGCATTAGCTGCAAAGGAGGCCTATTTTCACCTTCTATGTTCTCCCAAGTCCTCAATTCCTAATAAAATGGTAAGAGGAGTTGAAATTTAAAGGAAACATTGATTATAATTGGTTTCTAGTTAAAAGTTATACTCCTTTGAGGACATTTTGCTGTCCTAAGAGCAACCACAATGGACGACCAAAACTATAATTTTGATCGAGAAATCAATCGCAGTGGTACCGACTAAAACCAAAAATCTAGACTAAAACTAAAAACTGGAGTATATTTGGTCGAGCGGAGGTTAAAAATGCGTTTGATTGCAGGCGCATATTAAACGTTCGTTTGGAGTGGGACGTAGATATAAACCTCGCCCCAAGCATAGACGCAGATATAAAGTCCGTTTCACTGGGGCGAAAGTATAATGTTGGTCCGATGGGGCGCAAGTATAAAGTTGGTCTGTTGATGGGCCAACTTATAAACTTGGTTTGTGTGAGGTTTTTAAATCTTCGCCGGATGGAACGAAGTTTAAATGTACGTCTGAAGACCAGGCGTATTTATAGAGTCCATATAAGATTCGTCCGTTGTCAGACGAAGTTATAATGTGCGTTTGGGTCAGACGTACCTGTAATCTTCGCATGTGAGTGAGGCGTAGATTATATGATCGTTTCATTTCAGGCGTAGGTTATACATGCGTGTGAGTATAATTTGCTCGTCCCCGCTGTGTTTAACACCGACTATAAACTAAAAAATACCAATTTTTTTAGTTTTTGCTCTTTAGTTTTGGTCGCACCATTGTGGATGCTCTAAAGCAAAAGAAGAAAACAAAAAGACTCAAGGTAGACCACAAAATAATAGGCCGATACAAGATTTTTTAATAATAACCCCCTTTTAAGTATTTTGGTTTGCAATTATTGATGAGAGAGGAGGCTTATCTCAGTAAACTGTGAAATATCAGCTTACTTTGTGTGTTTGACCGAAAATGCTAGTTATCTACCGGTGTAAAAAGTACACCGGTATGTGTCAATTTTTTAGTGGCTTAATTTTAAAGCGGACTCCCTATTTTTCCTGGTGGGGTAGGGTGAGGATAAAATTTGTGGTTTATACCTATGACACATAGGGGTGTAAATGGGTGGGGGAAAAAGGCCGTAGATGAAAAGCAGCTTCGGTGTTTGACCAAATGAAGATTTTAAGGGATAACAGCTACCTACGATGTGACTATTTGGCTGTCACTCATGGATCTGGCTGGCCTAGGCTTAATTATTTACTATTCGTTGGAGCTGCATTGGGTTCTTGTCATTAATCTTGTTTCACAAATATAGCACTTGTTATAGCACTAAAACCAACCTAGAAAAGGGGTATATATGTAAAAAGTACAAAGGTCTGCTGCTCAGTGCCTCAGTCTGTATTCTGTAAGAGTAGACTAGACTAGTACTACCCTTTTTTTTCTTTCTTTTCACAAGGTTCATCTCTGTTTAGCTACTGTAATTTTTTTCCCTTCCTTCCATATTAGTATTATCACTCTGTTTTTGCTAGGAGTACTACTTATTCTGTAAAAGGGTACCCTGAGAAACAACTAGTACTAGTTAAGAAACGGGCACAACAAGGGAAGAAATGGAAACTGAACACTGGAGGTTAGCTAGTTTGGTTCTGAAACACCACAATAATGATCTGATGACGGAGTCTAGTCAAGTTAAGAGAAGGTTTCAGGAAGAGGGTTTTAAGGAAGGAGTAGAGATTTCACAGAAACATGATGATCCCAATGTAACAGTCTACAAGAGGAAAAAATGTGCAGACACCATGGAAATGGAAAATCACCATTGGAGGTTAGCTTGTTTGGTTCTGAAGAACCATAACAATGAGCTGATGATGGAATGTAGTCAACTTAAGAAAAAGTATGAGAAGGGTTTCAAGGGAGGAATAGAAATTTCAAGAAAACATGATGATCCTAGTGTAATAATCTACAAGAGGAAAAAATGTTGTACAGACGTTTTGGAAGATGAACAAAGGGATAATATATGTCAAGAATGTGTTAAACTGAACTGGGAAATTGAAGATTTTGTAGGACCGAGACAAGAGAGAGAGGAGAGCACAAACGCCGAAGCAATAAACTACTACATTGATAATAATTCGGTGTACAAATTCTCATGGCTCAACATCCTATTTATAGTTTAACAAACTTGACGACTAAGCAAAGACACTTTCCTAATAAGATCAAATTCTAATAATAGAACTCTTCTAGAACCAAACAACTTGTTTCTCAAGATAACGACTTCCATGTATAGTCTTGGTTTATTATTTCCAACATCCTCCCTTAAACCAAGACTTCCTGAAGAAAACATTCTTAAATATCTTTGTAACCGACAAACGGTTTACTCTTCAACACACTCCACAACATGTTCACCAACTCTTTAGGCCCTTTGATTTCTTCAGTAGAATACTTCTGTACTCCCTAGACAGCATGCAAACTTGCATATCCAGCCATCTCCCTATGATACCGCAGCATCATAGTGACGTTCCCTAACAAGCTAGAAACACAATCCTTTTTGTTGTGCTCTATCCACTTGCTAACCGAACAAGAAACCAACTAACCAAATCCTTTAGGTTTTTTTATTACCTACTTCACATGTTACTGACACAAGAGTCACAACCTCACTATTGTGATGTTTGCTACGACTGATATTTTTCAGTTCACAAACCTTTCTTCTCTAGATTGTCTCATAAACTAGATGTTTGAGCATTTAGTTTATGCATCTGTCACTTCGAGCATCTGGTTGAACTTGCTTGACCGTTACCGCTGGCTTCACCCTGAGTATTAAACTCCATTGATAGACATACATGCCTACTCAACACAGAAACCAAACGATTCTGAACAGCCTCCCTAGCCATTTTCAACACCTCGAATAACGACCAAACTTGCTTCACTGTTACTCCTGGCTGCAACCTGGGCTTTTAACTCTCTACCCGAGAGACATACTGATACTGCTGATCAAACTGTATGCGCCACGCAAACCGAAACCTATTCCATAGATTCCGAACAGTTTCCTGAACAAGCTTCAACACCCCGTCTTGATTGAGACTGTCACACTTTTTAGGTGTTCCAATTCTGTTGATCTGTTACAACTCCACTGTAACAACTTCTTCTGTAACTATTCTGTAACAACAGCTCACTGTGATTGTTCTTTGTAACACATCACATACTGTTACCAACTTTCAATAACTTTTTTTTTTTTTTTTTTTTTTTTTTTTTTTTTGGTCGTGAAACCCTAATCTCCATCTCTATTGATTTGTGCACCAATTAGACAAACGCAGCAACTACTTCCCTGAATCACACGACGAGATCGAACCACTTCTCTTCCTTGTCTCTCGGCAACAGCTATCACTGGGAACAACAATTCTTCTTGGCAGCATCAACTAACAACGACCACCAAAAGACTACGTAAAATTCCTTCTTCTTTTGTTCAACTCGAGCAACAACATATGATCATCACAGCTCCATTGACTTCAACAGCAGCTTCTCTTTTCTTCCATCGAGTTTCATCACCAGCTCGAGCTCTTTATCATCAATAGTTACTACTTTCCGTCACTGTCATCATCAGCTTGTCATCAACAACAACGAGATTGCTATAACAGCTCAACTCAATTCGAATCCCAGCTTGAGTTCTGATTTCCTTCAGCATCAGCTTCGTTACAGGCTCAGTGTATCAAACTTCTTCTTATTCATCTCTGTAAACTTCTGACCTAACCATCGCACCACAACTCCCAGATTTTCAATCGCTTCAACCACCATCCATACTTTTCCCTGAATTTTTTCTTGTCCACCACATCAAAATATCTTCTCGGTTTCAGACTCCATCTTCTCTCGTTTCAGCATCTTCTTCTCAAACCCCAGCTCCTGCTGATGAGCATCAACCACGAACATCAGCAACACGACTTTCTTCTTCATGTAAAACTCCAAACTATTTATTGCAGCACCAAACTTCTTCTTTCTCAGCACAACCAAACTCCACTGTATCAGAACAAAACTCTGATGAAGACAAACACCAACACAGCAAAAACAAAATCACACGAAAATTCTTTATCACCGAAAAACTTCTAACTCTTTCTCCTTCTCCTCTCTCTCCCTCTCACCAGCTCTGATACCAATTGTAGGACCGAGACAAGAGAGAGAGGAGAGCACAAACGCGGAAGCAATAAACTACTACATTGATAATAATTCGGTGTACAAATTCTCATGGCTCAACATCCTATTTATAGTTTAACAAACTTGACGACTAAGCAAAGACACTTTCCTAATAAGATCAAATTCTAATAATAGAACTCTTCTAGAACCAAACAACTTGTTTCTCAAGATAACGACTTCCATGTATAGTCTTGGTTTATTATTTCCAACAGATTTGAAGTTGATGAAGAAAAGAGATGTTGAGATTGAAGATTTGAGAATCAAATGTATGGAAATGGACATTGAAGTGACCGTCTTGTCGAATCATGAAATGGACTTGGAAAAAGAATTAGAAGCTTATAAAATCAAGTGTCAAGGTTTATCTGCAGAGCTACAACGGAAGGGGACGGAATTGGAGAACCTAGCAGTAATAAACAGCGGTCTTGATCGTGAATGTCAAGATTATAGGATTAAATGCATTGCAATGGAAGAGAAAATCAAAGGGTTAATAGAAGAAGGAATTGTTATGTCTAGAATTGTTATGTCCGAAAGGGAGACGAATGCACGGGAAAGAATTCGTCACTTGGAGGAGGTAACTAAGAAAATGGAAACTAACGAAAGAGGGAGGTTTGCAGAGTTGGAAGCTTATAGAATCAAATGTCAAGGTTTGTCTGCAGAGCTCGAACGGAAGGGGCAGGAATTGGAGAACCTAAGGGTAGTAAATGGTGGTCTTGATCGTGAGAGGCCGAGACAATGCAGGGATATGGATGGCAGAGTCTTTGCAGCTGATGAGGCACACTTGACTAGAGCTGAAATGAGTCCAAATTCTACTTTTACACCCACTTGCAAACCTCCTTCTTCACTTCAAGTAAATTCCGACGGTGTGCACTTCTCAGGAGGTATAATTTATATCTTTTTTATTTAGTGCTCGATTTGTTTGTCTTTTGTTAGTATGGCTTTCGTGCAATGTGTGTTGTTTCTCTTTGTGTTAATGTAGATGCATATCATGCCATCATGCTAAGATGTTTTACACTGCTTTGTTTGTAGTTGCATTAATATAGAGCCGATAGTCATACAGGCATACCCTGATGTTAATGCGGTGGCACAAAAACCTTGACACTTGATTTTATAAGCTTCCACTTCTTGCCAATTCAAGTTCATGATTAATTCAACGAGACAGTTTGTCACTTGGAGGAGGTAATTAAGAAGGTGGAAACTAATGAAAGAGAGAGGTATACCGAGTTGGAAGCAATAAAATCAAGTGTCAAGGTTTGTCTGCAGAGCTCGAATCGGTTTGTCTTCATTTTCCTTTATATGATAGCAGTTAGAGTCTGTTGTGGTTTCCATATTTTCATTAATTGCACAAGGTTGCCCAATAGGTTCACATCTGTTTGCTCTAGGCCACCATTAATAGAAAAAGAAGGAAAAAAAATCTATTACTGTATTACAAACTGAATGAGCTACAATTTTGGCAACAGTGATTGTTTAAGCATGCTTCTTAGAGTAGCTTGAAAACAAAGAAATTTAGCAACAGTGGTTGTTTAAGAATGCTTCTAAAGAGAGAAAGTTTTAATTTGTAATTAATGACTAAGAATTATCAAGAAAAAATGAAGATTTATGGTTTTGAATACAAGTAGTACAGCATCAAATTAGAGAAATCAAACCACTCTCATAGCTCAATCGTTTTCAAGTCTGATCCTCAAGGCTAGTAAGACTGGTGGGAAAGAGTGTAGCTAGTGCTTCAGTAACACTACTCTTAGGTCTTGTTTTGCATGTACAAGTTTTTCTTGGCATGCTCTTGACGAATATAATGAATGAGTTGCACCAGAGGTACATGGATTTCCTCCTGTTTATCATCAAAATGCAGTATGAAGTTTAATTTGTTGTTCAGGCCAAAATAATTAATCTTAGTCCACTAGTAGTATTTGTTCTGGTGCACACAAAGCACCATACATCCATACAAGATTCCAGTGGTAATCTTAGTTATCTACTAGTACTTTAAAAAGACACAACTTATTTTTTTGCATGTACAAGTTTTTCTTGGCATGCTCTTGACGAATATAATTAGTTGCACCAGAGGTACGTTGATTTCCTCCTGTTTATCATCAAAATGCAGTATGAAGTTTAATTTGTTGTTCTTGCCAAAATAATTAATCTTAGTCCACTAGTAGTATTTGTTCTAGTGCACACAAAGCACCATACATCCATACAAGATTCCAGTGGTAAATTTACACACAAACCTGCCTATCTTTTAGAGACGGAGGTAGTAGTTCTTTAAGAAGACACAATTTATGCTGAAAAGAAACCCAGTGAATCTGAATGCAATGAGCATTCCAGCAGAGAGACAAATCCAAGGTACAAAAGACCATTAAGCTTATGGCAAAACAGAAGATGCACAGGAAGTGAAAGAAACAATGTATGTAGTGGTTAATATAGCATGCTTCTTGAGTAGTTTAAGCATTCAACTTTGGAAAAGCAATCAGGTTTTACATATATTTATATGGAATTTTCTGATTATTATTTTTAACATAGATTTCGTATGGTGATGTATTTGATTCAGGCATGGGAGCTGGAAACAGTGGAAAGCATTATATCATTCCATCTGAGAAACTAATGAGCATGGCACCTGAATGGAGAGTAGTGGAACATGATTGAGACTATTACCAACAGGGCTGCTTTTAAGGGTAATCCTATTTTTATCAGATTCTTCTCCAACAATCAGGCTATTGGCGTCAATTGTGAATACAAGGATGACGACTTCAGTTACATAGTGAATACTGTTCTTCTGAATGATAAGCAAATGAAGGCTGAGACTAAAGACGGAGTTGAGACTCGGTCGCTTGTATCAAAACCTGCTCCCCAACTTGAGAGGTACATCATGACATACATGGACCAAACTGCCATGCATATGTGCCCCAGAAAATGAAAATTCATTATAAGCACTTTATCTCACCCAATATTTTTCCATTAGTAGCTAAGAAATTCTTTTCCTCCATCCAAAACTAGCCTCATAAGCACACACGACCTAAAATGTGTTGCAGGCTGGCTAGAGTTTACCTTATGACCCCATATCTTGATTCTTGAAATATTTCTCCAACAGAAAGCACCATGGTGAGGAAAGTAAGCGGCATTTTATTTTCGAATAAAAGGTGTTGTTCTGTGGCAAATCTAAAATGATATGACTACAGATGGGAGTAACAATAGAATTACTGGTTGCTGGAAATGTCGGGAGTCTCCATTTGTATATATTGAACTTTGATCCTCTTTTAAATTGGCTATTAAAGATGCAGGTTAGGGATTAATTTTGGGAAAATTCGCACAAGGCTTTGATGGAATTAGACTAGATGCTGCCATTCTAAAACCATTAGGTACCACTAGTAGCAACCGAAGTAAAAAAATACTGATGTTGGAATGAAATGCCATTCTAAAACCATTGTCCACTACCACTAGTACCAAGTACCAAACCAGTTGATACTGATGTTGGAATGAAATGCTTCCACTAGAAAACCTTTAAAGTAGCGTGGTTTTCCTGCCGTAGCTATAGCTTCTTATTTAAAGACTTTACGTACTCGTTAATGAAAGAAGAAAGTGGAAATTGAAAAAATACCCCTCCTTTTCAAGGGTCTTCACAAATACTCTTAAGGATTTCACAAATACCCCTAAAGGGTATATTTTAAGGTTTTAGGGTATAGTTTTTGGCACATCTAAAATTATATTAAGTCAATTCAACCTCCGTAGGAGGTTGGGTTGATGTTTTCACGCGTCAAGAATATACTAGTTCATTTTCATTATCCAAAAAAATACTAGTTCATTTTCATTATCCACTTAAGAAATACCACTTAGGGGTATTAATAAAATGAACAGGGGTATTTGTGAAGGCCTTATATTCTAGGGGTATTTAAATAATGTTCCCGAAATGAAAACTCCATCTACCAACACATTAAACCGTTTTAGCTAATTAGGTGATCGAAAAAAATAATCTATTAAAATAACCAGGTAAAGTAATTTTGAATGTCGGGGAATTGACCAAAAAATAAGAAGATGCATATCTCAACAAGGGACTTCTTTTTGGTATTTAAGTACCCCACACTCACACTCTCTTTCTCTCGGTCTCCAAAAATCATTCTGTTATTACTATTCTTCATCCGTTTCTAAGAAATAAGCTTGTTTGGTTTGCACAAAGATTAAGAAAATTAATCATTACTAGTTTGCACGGACTATTTTTCGCTTATGTAATATAAGCTCACAACTTTATAAAATGATAAAATTATCAATAAATTAATAAAATACGATAAAAAGACAAAAATGTCACGACTTCTAGTCCAACATTTTCCACAAATATAACCTTTATTGCAGCTTAAGAGCAAGTCTTATGGTGGAAGAGTTCCATCTTCCATCTTCCACGCCACCTCAGCATTTGGAATTGTGGATCGAAGCGCAAGTGTAGTGGTGGAACAACAAAAACACTTATCTTAATAGCATTGAGCGCTAATCAGAATAGCGCTAAAAAAGCGCTATTCAGAATAGCACAAAACACTATTAAGATTAGCGCTTTTTTCTGAGCCATTAGATTTCCAAAATAATTCCTTCACCTAAACTCCAAAATCACATCCTACATCACAATAATAAACTTAATATTCAACAGCTTATCTACTTTCCTCCTTAAAGTGAAGACTCCTACATACTGTTAGGTGCTACCAAGCCAATGCACCATCCTCAAACACCTATCTGGAAAATCGCCAATTCAAACACCAGTATTAAATATATCTATTTCTTAGGAAATTACTCTGAAGTACATTTTACAATAGGAACTACCTCAATTAGGTCCCCCCCCTACCACTACCAACATTAAGATTCATACAAGCAAATGCACAAAAGGAGATAAGAGCAAATTCAGCATCACTATTACATAGTTAAGTGCTTAAAATATATTCAGAAAAGCTTTGAAATAACTGGTTGAGCAGCATATTAAGCTTTGAAGCAACCAAATTGCCAAAGTATACCAACTTTCCACAGTTGTGTTTGACCCAACCCAAACATCAACAAGCATTCTGAATTTTTTTGCGCTTCTTAGCCAGAGGTCTAATGAACGATTCAACATTGCCACCCCTGTTTACGCAGACAAAGATAATGAAGATTATTATATGAAGACCTAGCAAATCAGAATACATGAAGGGTCTACACTGAGTAAATACCGAACAAGGGAATAAGAAGATTAACTTACTTAAGAAACAACCTCGAGTCTGTTGTGCAACCAAGAAACCAACTAGGTAAATGAAGATTAGCCATCACCTTCAGACCTAGCATAAAATCTTCATAAGAAACATTTAAGGATATACCTTGTTCTCCAAAAATGTTTTTCAGTATCGTGAATTCCTGACACAGAAAACAAAAACATCTTTAGAGGAAAAAAGAACTTGAAAAATAAAACGAATAACAAATGACAACTGTTATATACCTCAGCCTCAAAATCAACCAGTGTAGAGATGCTGATTTTCTGATTGGATAGAGTCAAGTCCAATCCATTATATAGGTAACGTTTTTTGTCAAGGTCACTGAGCATACAACGTCGATGTAGTTCAGCTGGAGGCATTAGAATCTCGCAAGCAAAATTTGATTGAACCATATGATCAAATCGTGGCTTGACTGGAATGTTCTTCGTCACAACTGTTGGTCGCATAGCAGACAAAACACGAAATATGGATGATAAGTGAGAGCTCAAGATAAATAATAATGTTTGTTTTCCCTATTTAGGCAATAAAATCTTTCAAAGATGGATAATTAAACAAGACAACTATCATTATTACCTCTTGAATACTTCTGCGAACAGTTTAGGCAGAAAGATGAACCATTCTCACGAATTTCAAACTTGGTATTGCGACACTCATGACAACGCCTTTCCCGTGATCCACAATTTCGGCAGTAAAAAACAGAATTATATTTCTTAAACTCATTTTGGTCACACTCGTAACAATGTTTACCAGCCATTGATAGTTAAAACTATCACTCCCTGCACCAAACCAGAAGTAAAGATTCTAAACTGTACAGAACTGATAAGGAAGAAGATAATTAAACAAGACCCAAAAAATAAGTATAGAGGCTTAGCTACCAATATGACTGGAAAATGCACATACATGGAGTAAGGGTATGTTTAAAGTGGTGAAGAGGCATTTTCTGCAAGTGGATGTAAAACACCAAAAAGTGGGAATGAAATTATGTAAAAAAAAAAAACGCGTGATATCATGTAATTGACCCATAACACATAACATCAAGAACATTAAAGATTGTGATCGAACTAAAACATATACAAAGAACAGAAGAGATCATGTAATAAAACTAAAACATATGATATCAAGAACATATATTCATGATAATCCTTAGAAATTAACATGGAAAATCCAAATAACAGATCTAAGTGGATATTAAAAGGAAATTCGATTCGAGCAACTGAAATTCATAACAAAAGTTAAAATTCATACCAAAAGAATTACTACTAATCTTAATCTTCGTATTGAATTGAATCACCATAAATCGAAACCAAGAACTAAAAACAAAGTAACGAAGGTATTTAGGAGAAATCCCCGAACCTGAATGGCCGATTTTTCAAGGATTCCGCAACACAGAAATTCTATTTAGGAGAGAAACCCTAACCTGAAGTTCGTACCTTTGAGCAACAGCAGCATGTATGCTTGTGGCACAAATACTATTTGCCCCGACTCTCAAAATGGCCGTAGTTACCGTCGCTTCTGACTCTTTACATTTGAAAGAGTTTCTTCGACACCATGGGGACTGTTATGACCTACTAATATATTAATGGAAAAAATTACACACGCATAGCGTATTGTGTATAGTCAATGTTGGATGAGATCTCGCCTAGACGGGTTAGTATTCAAATTTAAGAGTCGATTTTATTTAGTGTGCGATGGGCAAGTTGTCTAAAATCCAATAGTAGGAATTACCTATAGGTACTAGTTTAGTGATACTAGGTAGTGGCAGGTCCACCCACTAAAGCCCAGTAACTAGAGGTCCATAATAAAAAAAAACATAAAAAAGGACCCAATTTTTTAATCCAGGGTCCTCGTATACGTGCGGATCAGGTGTGCGAAATTTAAAAATACCACAAATAACCTTTACTATTTAACAGGTCTATACACACGAGAAAAATATTGGCATTTCATTATTCGTTTTCTTCTTCTTTTTTCTTCTCACAACTTTGCGAATGAAGATTTTTCAATCACGAAAAAAATTCTTCAATCTTTCTCCGTTTATCAAATCATATGAAGATTTTTCTCTTACAATGTTTATTTTAGGGTTTCACGCTCTAATCGTTGTTGTGTTTGATTTCGCTTTTTATCTCCATGTTTGATTTGTTGATTATTTACTAGATCTAGATGAATAATCATATGTTTTGTTCATTTCGTTATTAGATTTACTTATACCACTTCTATTTTGTTAGTTTTAGATGTGTTTCAGTTGGTTTTTTCATATGATGCAGCAAAAGACGTATATCCTCGTGCATCGATAGTAAACCCGGTTTATTAAGAAGAAGAGGAAGAAGAAGATGAAGATGCATCGTTATGATTTACTAAGAGAAGATTTGTTTGTGTTTCAGGTATGTTTCTAATCATCTTCTTTGATTATTTTGTTCATTTTTCTTTTTTGATTTGTTTTTCAATTTTATTATGAAGATCAAATCGATTTTCATGACGTTTTTAGGTTTTTAGGTTCGTTACGTTTGCTACTCAAGATGAATTGACAAGACATATACATTGTACCGATATAAAATACTTGATTATGTTTTATTCGTAGTTTTGTCATTGTTTTTGGGTTCGATCCATGAATACATATGTGTAATACTGAACTATCTGCTTTGATTCAGTTATATTCAGAGTTTTGTCATTGTTTTTGGTTTCGATCCATGAGTACGTATGTGTAATACTGAAATATCTGCTTTGATTTAGTTTCAGTCTTTTATCATTATTTTTGGGTTCGATCCATGAGTGTATTTGTGTTGTACCGCGTTTTTAATTGATTTTTGGGTTCGATCCAGATAGATAGTCACGTTTTATGTTCATTTCATTAGTAGATCTCATTTTTTAATTCCATTTTGTTGGTCTTTGATTAGTTTTTAGTTTGCTTTTTGTGTATTAATCATCAGTACGTATATGATGTACTGGTGGTTTTTGATGAAAATAGTCCAGATCTAGTTATAAAATCATGTTTTTACGTTTGTTTCGTTTGTAGGTCTGGTATTTTAGTTTCATTTTGTTGGCTTTTGGTTTGGTTTGATTCGGTTTGTGTATTAACCATCGCACGTATATGACGACGATCGATTTTCCCGTGTTTACTATGATTCTATATGTTTGGTTTCGGTTTTGCTTGTGTGTTTAAACATCAGTACGTATATGACGTACTGTTTTTATGAATCTTGATCATAATTATTCGATTTTTTGGTTAGATTATGATGGTTTTAGCTTATTTGAACTCTCAATTTGATTTTCTTGTTATTTCGTTCTTTATTTTCTCAAAATCATACTTATTTGTTGTTTCAGGGGTATTATCCATCAGTACATATGTTGCATACTAATACAAACTACTTTTGATTCTATTTTATTCTTAGTTTTATCACTTGTTGTTGTTTGATCCATAAGTACATATATGCGATACTGAAATAAGACTCTCTCAATTCTGTTATTTTTTGTCAAGGAGTTGTTTTATATAGTGAATTAACAACACATATATTGAATACTGAAAACCGCTTTTGAATCTGTTTTATACATAGATTTTAGTCAGTTAATTCTTATGATTTTGGCAGTGCATATATGGACTACAGAAATAAAATTTAACCATCGTTAGGTAATATTAATTTTGATGTTTGTCATATTACTTGTACTGTTCATTTTTATCTGTTATTCATATATGGATTGTTGTTGTGTTTTAATTGTTACATTTTGGTCACATTTACAGGTTCAATATGCCTACTGTTAAGAGTGTTGGCTCTTTGGGAGGAAGTGGTCCAATGGGAGTGGAGCACTAGAGAGATCTTGTGTTTTTTTAGTATATGAATTTTTACATATATGTAGTGAAAATTTCATTGTAACCCGTTTCTTTAAGTACATCATATATGTATTGCTAAATTATTTTGGAAAAAGCAACTAAAGTAAGTGACGAACTTATGCAAATAATGAAATTTAACCCGCAAGCAATGTAACAGATACGTACTCAAATTTTGTAAGCAGTGTAGTAGATATGTACTCAAATTATGTAAGCAGTGTAGCAGATATGTACTCGAATTTGTAAACAGTGTAGCAGATATGTAATCGATATAATGAGCATGTAGACACACACGTTTGGTACCCGAGGGTATTATGGTCATTTTCATGTTTTAATTAATTTTGGACCTCCAGATAAAAGAAATTTCTGGTTGGACCCTACTATAAATAATTATATGGGCTTAGGACCAAATAGCAAATTTTCCAATCCAATATCGTCATCATCTATATAATTTCTTGAACTTAGTATTGAAATATCCGGAAGAGATTGTTCTAACATTTTTTTATTTTATTTTTGAAACTAAAAAAACTTCGATTAAAGATTTAAGAGTTTACATGAGATGCATCCTCCGGCACAAAGTAGTTAATATCGATTGTATCGGCCGATATTATAGATTTTTATCGTCTGTCAGAAAAAATCTTTATGATATCTAAAATATCGGTGATACAAGGAGTGAACGATAAAAACACTCATATTGGCCGTTACGAACCTATATATTGGGTTCACCGATATACTGATAATATCGGGGTAATTCAGTAGAATAAATTATATAGATCTCAAATTATGTAAACAATACCATTCCTCCTAATAGTCTCCTTCTATTGTAACCTTGAAAACTCAATCTATTCGGTAAAGAAATTTCCAACTATTTCATTTATTTAATGAGTTTCTTATTGTTGAAACAATTACGGTTATTAATTGTTCATTCTTTTTTCTGAAGATTTATTAAATGAGAATTCATTATTGTTGACGCTTTCATCTTCTAGATCATTAATTCAGGATAACTTAGTGCAATGACATGGTCATCTGAAATAGAAGTAGTAAATATGAGATATGAAGTGTATGTGATTGAATTAGTACTGTGAAGCTTTTGATCGTGAGAGTTAATGCATCATATGTCACCAAATTTTTTAAATTGAACATTTATGAATATTTATAAATTCTAGTCTTAATGATGTATCACCGACAAAAACCGATATAATATTTTGTATAGGTGTATGGGACCCAGCCGATACGATACCAATACATGATATATATTAACTACTTTGCTCCAGCAGTTGAACATTGATGTTGCTAGGATGGGAAACCGACCAAACTCCACTCATTCTATCAACCCTAGCAAGTTTAGATAAAATATCTTTTACTTTATTTCGCACATAACTACATTACCTGGAGGTAAATAAATTAAAATACTTTTAAAATCTAGAATTAAGTTATGAATTCTCCGATCTATGTTCAAGTTGTCATTGTTTACTGCATCTACCACTATCTTAGAGTCAAGTTCAAAGTGCATTGCACCCATTTCCAAGTCTCTAGCACAGTGTACCGCCTCCCATAAACCTTTGCACTTCATCTGCTCCGCACTAAAAGCTTCGTTTAAGTAGATGCATTTGAACCCAGGTGCAACCCTACAAAATCATGAAGGATTAGACCAATACCACTAGTTTTAAAATTTTCATGATAACTACCATTTGAATTAATTGTGAAAACTCCTAAAGGTGGAGGAACCCAATGAATGTTATACCGGTTTTGTCGAGGAATAGATGAACCTCTTTTTTGGGGTATGGATTCATGTTACGCAATATGCTTCCACAACCTTGAAAGATCTTGTCGCACCTTAGTGTCCAGATAGTCCAAAATATTATGGCAATCTTGCACATGACTTCTTCAGGAATTTGTCTTGACTGCATCTTGTCAAACCAATCACAAATCCACTTTTCCAGGCTAAGACTATGATTATTCTTGTACTCCCAAAATAGCATGCCAGACAGCTCTAGAGATATAACACTTCATGATAACATGAGACGTAGTTTCCAAAAAACTGAGAGTAGAAAGGGCATGCATGTTACATCCAGCAATGGGATCACATATATCAGCTTGTCTTTAGTGGGAAGAATATTTTTGATGCACTTCCATAACGGTTGATTAACTCTTGGGATAGTAGGTAGTTTCTATAATCGATCTTTAAATATACATTGCCTTCTTGAACACACTGAACTATTGTTGTGAGACTCTTCAAACATTTTCATGTATGCTGATTTCACCCAGAATTTGTCATTTCTTTGCAAAGTCCAAATTAATTTATCACCATGATTTCGATGCACAGAGTTATCGAGAATGTGTCTGGCAGTAGAGGCTTCGAAGAAACTAAATACGAGGCTGATATTCCAATTACCACTGTTTTTTGCAAATAATTTATGAAGATGAACGTACTATTGATTATTAATGTCACCTTATTTTTGAAGTGGGAGGAGAGTCTAGTTCTGGGATACTTAAGACTGAACTCGAAGAACTGGATACATCATAACTTTGTTTTATTTTTCTCACTTCTTCAGCAATCAACCTTTGCTGCACATGATCAAGCTTCGACTTCTCACTCCCTGCAGAATTGCTTACATGTTCTTTCCGTCTCGTAACTCTTTGGTAATGAAGACAACAACCGCCAATCTTGGATTTCATCATCAAAAGTAATTAGTAAAAAGTTAGAAAAAATTAATCAATTCCACCTTGATTATTGTTTTCATGAAAAATGCATGTGTTGATGGTGGTTTTCAGCTTAGGGTTGAAATCGTAAAACCTTGCATCTGATGTGACGTCACTCTGTAAGGAAACGGTGTCGTGAGTGCTAACCTCTCCACAAGCATATTTATTGAGCCGTTCAATATACTCACATGAAATTTATCCAGACTGGCGAATGTAGCAACCATCCCAGATGTTCTGTAAATTTCAGCGCCTCGCCTATATTCACTTAATATAAGTTCCTTTGAATGCCTTCTATACTATGTTCTCCGGATGAACCCTTAATGTTGATAAGGCAAGACGATTTGTGTTCGCTCGTAGCAGAGTAACATGAATTTCCAAATATCAAGGATAAAGTCTTTGCATAAGGTATTCAATCAGAAAAGCATGTTGCTCTCTGGCAATGAACTTAAAAGAACTCAGTGTCAACACATAGAGTTCAATAAATAGCCCTGACTAACTTGCAGAAGTTAGGATTTTGCGCCTCGCGCAGTATATCAGACCTTGCTTGTCGAAATTAAGCCTAGGCGAACTAGGTAATCAATCCGCCATGGATTAAAGGTGTGCAAAACCTTGCTCAGAATCGCAAAAACAGAGCCGCAGCAAAGCAAAGGGAGGCGTGTCCATGCCTTAGGCCAACTGGCGCCACTTGCCATTGGCCATGCCCCTTCCTAAACCGACCCTATTTCTCTCGCCAATCGTGTCGCCTCAAATTATCCACGCGCACATATGTTGTGGCTGGGCCATACTCGCAGGCCCCACTTCCCATCGACCAATCAGGTCGCTCTAAAGCCGCCACACTCTCACCAAAAGTGTAGCCACGCCCATGCTTGGCCGGCCCTCTTTTAATCGACCAATCAGGTCGCTCTAAAGCCGCCACACCTTCACCAGAAGTGTAGCCGCGCCTTATGTTTGGCCGGCCCCTTTCCTCGGCCAATCAAGTCGCTCCAAACTTGCCACCAAACATTAAAGGCCAAACGCACCCTTCCGCGCCACCATACTAACTGTCAAGCCAAACGCGCCTTACCACAACAACATATTGATCGGCATGTCCACATGCCACTCTGCCGCGGTAGCATGCCACTTTAGCCTCGGCCACGCCGCCAAGCCCTAATTCTCACCACGCCGCCAAGCCTTAATTCTTACCACGACGCCAAATCCTAACCTTGGCCACGCCGCCAAGCCCTAATTCTTACCACGACGCCAAAACCTAGCATTGGCCACGCCGCCAAGCCCTAATTCTTACCATGGCGCCAAAACCTAGCCTTGGCCACGCCGCCAAGACCTAATTTTTACCACGGTGCCAAAACCTAGCCTTGGCCACGCCGCCAAGCCTTAATTATTACCACGACGCCAAAACTAGCCTTGGCCACGCCGCCAAGCCCTAATTCTTAGCACGACCCCAAAACCTAGCCTTGGCCACGCCGCCAAGCCCTTATTCTTACCAGGGTGCCAAAACCTAGCCTTGGCCACGCCGCCAAGCCCTAATTCTTACCACGACGCCAAAACCTAGCCTTGACCACGCCGCCAAGCCATAATTTTTACCACGGTGCCAAAACCTAGCCTTGGCCACGCCGCCAAGCCCTAATTATTACCATGACGCCAAAACCTAGCCTTGGCCACGCCGCCAAGCCCTAATTCTTACCACGACCCCAAAACCTAGCCTTGGCCACGCCGCCAAGCCCTTATTCTTACCACGGTGCCAAAACCTAGCCTTGGCCACGCCGCCAAGCCCTAATTCTTACCACGACAACAAAATCCTAACTTTGGCCATGCTACAATGCCACAGGCGTGGCCATGCCACAACGCCACTGGCATGCCGCCATGCCACGGCTATTAGTATGCCGCTATGCCACGCCACTGACATGCCGCTATGCCATGGCTCCACCAGGCGCTATTATGCCAATGGCGCCACCTGTCTATACAACAAGATGCGACCATAATCGATGGCCACTCTTCCTCATGAGATGCAATCTCAGTCATCCAAGTTCGCCACTGAACTGACGGACTTGCGGCAAGTCCCAGACAACCCGCTACGCCACGGCTACGCCAGGCGCCACTATGCTAATGGCGCCACTTTGTTACACAATAAAGATGTGGCCAGAATCAGCGGCCACTCTTCCTCATAAGATGTAATCTCAGCCATCCAAGTTCACCACTGAACTAACGGACTTGCGGTAAGTCCCAAGAAACCCGCTACGCCAGGCACCACTATGCTAATGGCGCCACTTTGTTACACAACAAAGATGTGTCCATAATCAACGGCTACCCTTGCTCATGAGATGTAATCTCAGCCATTCAAGTTCGCCACCAAACTGACGGACTTGTGACAAGTTTTAGGCGGCCGACCTAGGCAAGCCTAATAGCATCACATGTTATTTTCCTATGGAAAAGTCTCTTGACTTTGACTTGCCACACATAGCAACCTACTACACGTTTTCCATGAAAACACTCGAGACATCAAACATGTCACAAACTTGGGGATACTCATCAGGGTATTGGTTTGGCGGTTTACAACGTGCGACGTGCAATGCGCCAGTTACAAGAAAGTGTCATGAAGTAGGATAATTAGTGGTGGTGAAAAGTAACGGTGTAAACAATTCATTTCCTTCATCATGGAAGCGTAATGATTGACGCTTACACGGATTCACTTCCCTCATCATGGAAGCATAACGCCTGACGATTACACGTTACTCTATTCTTCCACCACTCAACCGTTTCCACTTCCTACGAGACCGTGGTACGTTTCAATATGACTTGTATAAATAGGCTTCACATATTTTCAACAAACAACAAGTTTGGGTCGGCAACAATACAGTATCTAGAAATCACCTGGTAGCTTTCCATTCATCTAACCAGTTCTACTTCTGATACAAGTCATAAAACAAACCACACCTTCAGAATCAACTATTCTGGTATCAACATTCTCTTTGCTTCCCTCCCTAAGACCAACCCTTCTCCTTCACTTTGTGACCGAAGCAAGCATGGAACGGCCATTTCTTGGTTTAGGCTAGGATTGTATAAATTGATCTCTCGAATCAAAAGTACTCCCGTGCAGTACATTGATTAGGGTTTAGATTCGTTTCTCATTCACACACCCGAAATTACCAAAATCAGTAGAAACGGTTTTCACCCATAAACAATTGGCGACCACGATGGGAGATTAATCTCTCGGTTGAAAATTCAACTCTCATTTCCATCATCCTACCAGTAAATGCCATGCTTTGAAGCACATCGTCCAAGAAAAGATGGGTTCAGGAGAATTACGTCTTGGGACTAAAGATTCTCCACCTTACCACGGATCGACAAAAAGATGTTCCACCGACAATAAAGAATGACTGGGGACTTATCGCGGAAAGGAGGGCGTCATATAAAGACTCGGATTCATTCCCTGAAGATTCAGTTTTGGTGAAAGACCCTAAAGCGAGTAAGTTCTGCCCGGCAATGTTAACACGATCTATTGTTTGGGTTTTCACATTTACAATGGAAGCCGGTAACCCAATCATCCCAAGATTTTATATCTCTCCCTTTCTCACGCAATATTCACGGTTTCACAATTTTTCCGAATGATTTTGCTACTTACATTCGCAATTCAGATTTTGACATATTGATTGATCAAAGGGCCATTATTCCAAAATAATCCAAAAAAAAAAAAAAAACTCTTATAAGAATCAATCATCTATAAATCCAAAAACCTAAGAAAAGGAAGTTCAGAAAATAAAAGTATTTAAGGAAAATTGCCTAACAACGGCTTGTTCTTCTTGGAGAAAATATCCATCATGCTTTGAAGAGTCGCCTGCTTCAGCTTCAACTCCTGAGACAACTTATCGAATTCTGCCTCCTGTTGAGTAATCAAATCCGCGGAAGAACCGTCAACCGATTTCACTGCAGCCTTTGATCTCGGAAAATCCTCATAACCGTGGAGGCGTTAAACTCAAAGTTTACACACATATCCTGATGGAATTCCTAGATTTTGACTACGTTTCCAGAAACAGTGTGTCCAGTCACGCCGCACATGTCATGAATTGAAGATAAGGTTTCCTCCACACGCTTAACCAATGAAAAGCGACTATCAACCTTCCTGGTCGTGGCGATGTGCCCGTAACTTTTCCATATCTTGGTATATAGCTCTGCATACTTCACTGGCACGCTGAATCCTCCAATCAACACATGACCCTCAAACAGAGGATCGAAAACGACACATGCGGCTGGATATGCGACTAGCAAAGATTCTTTGGGAGCAATCACGCCCGTCATCACAACAGCATTTTCCGCCATTGGAGACACAACAACATTTTCATGAAGATCAACCTCCATCTCCAGATTACCGGCGGGTACAGTTTTCATGACTGAAGACACTGTTACACCTTCATTGTCGTGTATCTCCATCTCAGAGTTATTTTCAGAAGCAGCCTCTTTCTGAAAATATCATCAATTGAGCATTCATTCGGTATAAATAAATAATCCAAGAGAAAAGTGTGGAAAACTCTCCGATTCATTTGTGGGCCCACTGGAAGAAGACTCGATGTTATATTCAGAAGTGCTTCTTTCGTCACCAAATCTCAAGCTTTCCTCCTTTTCGGATTCTTCTTCAAGAGATTCAGTATCGTCGTCTCCTTTCTCAAGAGGCGCCGTATTTTGACCGTGGGCAAATGTGGCAAATATGCCCCTGAGAAGAAAAAAAAAAAAAAAAAAAGGAAGAGTCAGTGACGAAATGGAAAATTTGTGTGATTCAGCCAAGTCAGTGAGGGAACCATGCACACCTTTGTGTTGAAGGAACTGAAAGTCACAAGAACCGTCGGATCCAATTGGAAGCCACTCGCACGACTTTTCGACCTTCGCTCTTTTACCTGGGGAGTGTCATATTTCTGCTTACCCGAAGAAGGCAACCTCAACAATCCGTGATTTGCCAGAGCTTTAGGAGAGGGATTTCCGCGTGGAACTGTCACAACATCCTGCACGAATTGATGAATAACGAGGAACTCTTCCTGCCGTAAAACATTATATTTAGAGGTCGCCACCGCTTTTCTTTTCGGGATCGAAAAGGAGACTTTTATGAGACGCAAGGACACGACTATTGAAAATGACTGGCAACAGCTTCTTTTGAAGCCGTGGAATGAACGAGGAACGGAACCCCGATCAAAACCCATATGAAGAGCGGCCCCGTCGATGTTGTAAGGAACCACTTCACAAGACCCCTTGAAAAAAAAGATGGCATATATCCAGAATACAACTTCGCATGAACATAGTTTCTCCAATGCTCATATTCTCTTCTGTGAGAATGTAACATCACGTTTGAGACATAAGCAAAAGTGTTTGGCTGAACTATGGAGGTGTGGACCGGAGCCCAGGGATGAAAGTTAACTGCATGCGCGTTGTCAAGAAAATTAATGAGCTTTGACCAGGCTTTGACGCCTATCCAACCAACGGAGTATCCTGGAGCCGCCATATGTATCGAAATGAGGTCCTCGGTTTAGGAGCGTAATCTTTGAAATGCTCCCACAACCATGCTTGGAGAAAGGCGACATGGATATACGAGTCTACTTTCATATACCCATTAGAGACGTACATGTAAGTGATCCAGATGGGTGTACAAAGAGCCAAGAAACAAACTGCCGATGGGAAGAGCAACGCCTTTCGCTAAATTGATAGCAAATTTGATGAGCTTCTGCCTTATCTCCTTCTTGCTAGAGCCATCATCAAAAATGTCCCTGGATAACCACAAAGCTAAAAACGTAGCAACATGGAGTGTATCATCCAACACCTGATTCGGCTCCGGCTCATCAGGGAACCATTCAGACACCCACCAGTTATAGAAGCACTTTTCCTCATGATGCTTTCGGACATATCCTGCTGATTTTATAACCAAAATGGCATGCATTTATTCTTCTTCCTCAGACAAGATGACGTCAAGATTCCCCATTATTGGAAGACTCAATAGAATGACTATGCTTTCCAAAGTAATGGTCATCTCACCACATCTACATATAGCCGTATGAGTTTCGGGACACCATCTGGAGATGAAAGTAATCAAACCTGCGGTATCTTTACTGATTTGAAGCGTCGTAGATTCCATGACAGCATTCATGATTTTCGCCCCAGCTAGATTAGCCCTTACATGGTCTCGGCTTATCATGAAGTTCTTCCATTTTTCATAAGAGCGTAATGGACTATGGAAGATTTTGAAGTCTATGGGAGAAGTTGGATATTCTTTCTTCTGAATACAAAACCTCATTATATGCCCTGGGTAGACTGATTGGACTTCTCCATCATTCTCTGATTCAGTTAGAAGGGTTGCCACGAATTTGGGATGAGTCCTTGTAACTGTGGCAGACTTTGTGAAGAATTCATCATCCGCGTTTGGCTTGGAGTTATTATTTCTTGAGGCGGCGCAGAATCTTTTCGTGTGACATCTTAACAAAGGTCCTTATGCTACTTTTACTTTCGAAGTAACTACAACGGAACAAAACATAAAGGTTACTACTTTGAAGGAAACCACACATGAGGATCTTGCCAAGAAATTGGGTACAATGATTAAGAGCCGACAACAAATTTTCTATGGGAAATTTTTATTTGGCCACATGTCACGGCACTCGTGGTCAAGGGGAATGGAGATTGGTGCTCAATCAAACAAAAACTTTCCGTGGAAAACATGCTCTTGGCCGAAACCGTGTCTTGCCGCGGTAATGGTGCTCACGGCCAAACACAAACTAAAGCTAGGTTTTACGGAGAAAGGAGCCTACGACGGCCATCCATACGTGCTTGCTTTACATAATAATCGGCTCCACTATTATTGATGTTGTGGCTAACATTACTACAATACTACCGGCAGATAGGAATCATTCATATTGGAGTATTTCTACGAGTTTGTGGAGGACAGGCCTATGGCTAGGGTTTACATCAAAACAGACGAGCAAACAAAAGGGGAAAAAACGTTGGAACACATACCTGAAATATGCTTGCCAGCTTTTACTGCTGCTATTCCTTCCAACGCTCACAGATGATGCACCTTTGTTGCTAACACGAAGACGCGGAAACAAAGCAAAAACCAACGATACAAAAATAAAGAATATGGGAACGTCTTTTATATGCATAGTGTTTTGGAGTTTAAGTAGGAGAAGGTTTCCTTTTTGGGCCATGTACGGAAGAAGGAAACTTGGCCCGTGGTGCCAAACGCCCCAGGCACAAATCTCCACGACAGAGCCAATGCCACGCCAACTCCAAGCGCCAGCACTTCGTGGCCCAAGCCAGCGGCACCATCTTTGTATGGCAAAGCTAGCCGTGTCACCCGCCACTCCAAGCTAGCCGCGCTATCCGCCACTCCAAGATAGCTGTGCCATCCACCACGTCACGAACGTAGCTAAGCCAGCAGCAGCATACCCGTGCCAGAAGTCCGCATCCAAGCCAGCAGCGCCATCCACCATTCCAAGCTAGCCGCGCCACCAACCACTTCAAGCTAGTCGCTCCATATACCTTCCCTAGCCAACTAGCGCCCGTTCCGTCATCCAAGTTGCAATGGCGCCTCTGCCGATCAATAGACGAAGTTTCAGCGCCGACGCCAACACCATATGGCCAAGACAGAATTATGCAGAGCCGCCAACACAGAGATCACGGATTCCTCATGCCTTCCGCTAAAGGTTAGTTGAATTTCCTCGGCAATCTCTTCACGTCTTGCCCTTTCGATTTTACTCTTGTCTGTCACCATCTCATGCTTACTCCACAACAATGCCACTGTTACGTGCTAAGCAGGGTACTTAATGTTGATGGTGGTTTTTAGCTTAGGGTTGAAATCGTAAAACCTTGCATCTGATGTGACGTCACTCTGTAAGGAAACGGTGCCATGAGTGCTAACCTCTCCACCGGCATATTTATTGAGTCGTTCAATATACTTACATGAAATTTATCCATACTGGAGAATGTAGCAACCATCCCAGATGTTCTGTAAATTTCGGCGCGTCACCTATATTCACTTAATTTAAGTTCCTTTGAATGCCTTCTATGCTATGTTCTCCGGCTGAACCCTTAATGTTGATATGGCATGACGATTTGTGTTCGCTCGCAGCAGAGTAGCACGAATTTCCAAATATCAAGGATAAGGTCTTTGTATAAGGTATTCAATCAGAAAAGCATGCTGCTCTCTGGCAATGAACTTAAAAGAATTATGTGTCAACACATAGAGTTCAATCAATTGTCCTGACTAACTTGCAGAAGTTAGGGTTCTGCGCCGCGCATGATATCAGACCTTGCTTGTCGAAATTAAGCCTAGGCGAACTAGGTAATCAATCCTCCATGTATTAGAAGGTGAAAAACCTTGCCCAGAATTAGAAAACAGGGAGCCGCGGCAGCAAAGGGAGGCGTGGCCATGCCTTAGGCCAACTGGCGCCACTTGCCATTGGCCATGCGCATTCCTAAACCGGCCATATTTCTCTCGACCAATCATGTCGCCTCAAATTAGCCACGCGCACATAAGTTGTGGATGGGCCCATACTCGCAGGCCCCACTTCCCATCGACCAATCAGATCGCTCTAAAGCCGCCACACTCTCACCAGAAGTGTATCCACGCCCATGCTTGGCCGCCTTCGTTTAATCGACCAATCAGGTCGCTCTAAAGCCGCCACACTTTCACCAGAAGTGTAGTCGCGCCTTATGTTTGTTCGACCCCTTTCGTAGGCCAATCAAGTCGCTCCAAACTTGCCACCATACATTAAATGCCAAACGCACCCTGCCGCGCCACCATACTAACTAGCTTGCCAACATGCCACTCTGCAGTGGTATCATGCCACTTTAGCATTGGCCACGCCGCCAAGCCCTAATTCTTACCACGACGCCAAATCCTAGCCTTGGCTACGCCGCCAAGCCTTAATTCTTACCACGATGCCAAATCCTAGCCTTGGCCACGTCGCCAAGCCCTAATTCTTACCATGGCGCCAAAACCTAGCCTTGACCACGCCGCCAAGCCCTAATTCTTACCACGGCGCCAAAACCTAGCCTTGGCCACGCCGCCAAGCCCTAATTCTTACCGCAACACCAAAACCTAGCCTTGGACATGCCGCCAGGCCCTAATTCTTACCACGACGCCAACACCTAGCCTTGGTCACGCCGCCAAGCCCTAATTATTACCACGGCGCCAAAACCTAGCCTTGGCCACGTGATCGCTGTCGTAGGCGTCAAAAATAAATTACACTTTCTTACTACTCAAAATATATAATGAAGCAAGGGAAAGAAAGGATCGTTCCCACAGAGAGGACTAGGTTGTCAAAATGTTTCGGTTTCCTATAACTAACGATGGGGGGTTTTGTGATTTTTATATGATAAACTAAATAAAATCAAACAATAAAGGTAAACAAATCAAATCAAGGATGAGAAAGTATTGGTCATGGATTTCGTCTTCAATCACAAACATGTTTTTAATACAATAACTAGAATTGATATTTTAATCTCAACTTTTATCAAAGGCCCTAGGATACCTTGATCGCAAGAATACCCCGCTAATCTCCTCTTGTCATCAACAAACACATTAAAAGATGCGAATATGAATTCTATCTAAAAGAACAACCTAACGTGTAAAATCACTAATCAAGTTTAATTCCCTAGATGCATTAAGTTCTATGAAATCAGGCCAATCAAAGCAATCGAACGTGTAAAATCACTAATCCGATTTAACAAAGGTTATGGTTCACATATGATCATAAGAATATATCACTACAAACTATAATCATATTTATGCTACTTGCAATCAGAAATTATCACTTTTGCGTATAATAACCCTAATCTAGCAATAGAGATGAAAGCAAACTCAATCGATTCGCAACTCGACTAAACAAACATTCAAATCATGTAACAATATTAATGGTGAATCATAAACGATAATATGAGACAAAACTAATTTATTGAACAAGAAACATGTTATGAGAAATCCAACTAATCCATAACCAGTAATAAAACTCTAGCTCATGTTCATGGAGTTCATAACAAGAAGAAAAAGAAAAGCTTTCATGGTTCTAAACCCTAGAACAAAATTAAAGGCAAAGATATCTGATATATGAGATGTGAGACCCTTTTATACTCTCTCTACCAAAACCTAAGTCTCCACCGCATAGGCCCACTGTTGCTTCTGCTAGAAAGAAGTCCCAAAATCCAAGCCCACAAATCAGAGCCCAAATCCATCTGAGCCAAACCTGGATCAGTGAGTCAACTCGCCAAACTCCGATTCCAGACGAGTTTTCTCTGTTTTCTGGTTGTTTTCCCGGCCGAGTTCAGGCCATTTCATACTCTTCTTCCCTGTAAACATCCTAACATTCATCTATTGAAAGCATTCTTTAGCCAACACAACAACATATTGATACCAGCACACAGCTCGATTGCAACCATTCTCTCGCAGATTTGTTTTCTACCAAGACTCCATCTCTTCGAGGCCAACACCGCACAAAACCACATCTTGTCACAACCATTGCATTTCTTTGCTCATCCCATCTTTATTATCTCAGCTCAAGCCACCTGCAATCCCCCAATTCATTGTTCAAAGCCATACTCTGCAATCCTTGCCAGCCCCTATAACTTCACATACACAACACCAATTCTGCTCTCTTTTCGCACTGTTTCTGCAGCTGCACTTCATAAACCAAGTCACCACTATTTGCACCTCAGCTGTTCAGACTTTCCTTGCACAATTCAGACCATACCGCAACAAAGAAGACATTCAGTAACCCAGCTTAACCCTTAATGCCTTCTTTTCTTGGCTTCGTTCACCACTGCCTCATACTGAATCACAACCAGTGCGGCCATTACATTCTCACCAAGTGCAGCAATATCATCACTTCCATGTATAACTCGAACTCATCCTGAACTCAACAAAATACCAGTGCTTCAATTTACCCAAAGCTACACTACCAAACCCATCTGCAGCTACTCAAACTTCTCCTTCTTGAATTTCATACTCTGCCATGAATCCATTACTCCAGCTTTACCTCCTCGGCAACAAATCATCACCAGTAAGCTCTTTCCACCGTATGATGAGCAACACACAGCAACTGCAGCTCACTCAACACTTCATTGCAGCCCATAACACCAGCTGCACTGCTTTTATTTGCAGCTCCCTTCAACACAGACCAGCACAACCAACTATTCCACCTTGTTCTTCTCTTCTTGTTCTCAACTTCAAACACCCTACAACAGCTACACTACTTTCTGCAGCATCAGACCACCAGCTTCATTCTTTCTAAATTGCACTTGCACCTGAATCAACCCTGCAATTCTTCTGCCATTAACAGATCAGTAGTTGAGCCATTTCTTCTCAGTACCACCCAACCACCAGCTGCACTTGCAATACCTCAACTGCAACTACATCTACCACTGCATACATGCATTCCTACATATACTTCTTCCTGCTACATTCCAGCTCTTTCGACTTCCATCATATATCGCCACTGCCAGTTCTATTGCCGAATCCAGCCGCAAGTGCCAACAGCGCATTCCTCCATCTCAGCGGCACACAAGATTAGTTTTTGTAGTTGCACTTCCTTTTACAAACATCTCAGCTGCAACAACATGTCTTTCTCGATCTCTGCTCAACTCCAAGCTCCAGCTCACATTGCTGCTCCATCTCACCATTTTTTATCTCCTTATGCAACACAACACATGAGTCTCCACCATTGAACAACATCAATACCAGATGCCAGCCCAACTAAACCATTAGTTCCCTGAGTTAATCCTTGACAGCACCATGACCATTTATCTCCAGCTGCACCTACCATTCATCTATAAGCATCAGCGCCATTTCAACACCAATTCTGGTACCAAAGATCTTGCCGCAACTTCCATCCAAATAATCCAAAGACCCCGGTCCATTGCAACAAGATCACAAATGCTCCATTGCCATTCATCTCTGGGTTTGGGCTGGAGGCTCTTCATCTCTCGACTTGCAGCCTCGTGAGAACCCTAATTATCAAAACCGTAACCCCCAAATTCAAGAACCCAATTCACCATCAGTGCCTTCTCTATTCAATTCGTAGCCTCCCAGACCATCAGTCTTCTCAACTCCGGTCCTGAACTTCTCTGAATTCTGGCCTAACCATAGCAGCAACCACCATTTATCACTCATCTCTCCTTTAACAACCATTCATCTTCATCGGAAAAATCCACCAAATACAACAGCAAATCCCTTCGTAATCTCGGTCTCAAGGCTGTTATAACATGAATTAGAACAAACCCATTATTCAATTCGCTTTTTCAACCTGCCAAACCTCTATCAATCATAGTCAGTAGATCCCCTTGTTCTTCCTGATTTCTCAGTTAGAACCCAAAATTATCACATCTCGTCACTGCAATTCGAACTACAGCTCCTTGTTTCCATTGACCTCGAACCTCTTTAACACCTCCGGAAAACCCCTCTTTGTGATTTTCCTTCTCAATCTCTCTCAAATTCATCTCTGGTGAAACCAATGATAAGATAGACTCTGAATTTCAGGTCTTGTATGTAGGAACAATTATGGATATATGCACCCAAATAAACTGGATAAGGGACAGCCAAAATCATATATGACTTGTCGGGCCGCAGAATCGACAAGCTAATTCCCTTTTCAACTCAACTGTCGCCATGGGAACCGACACCATCATTCGCCTCCCTTTTGTCGCATATCCTAGCCGGCTCCAAGTATCACTCGCCTGTGAATTGATATTTTTGTCCTTTTCGCTCTAAATGAGTGTTTTCTTCTTGTTTTGATCTAAATGACTCCAAAATACCTAATAAACTCAAAAGCAAATATAAGATACATAATTTACACGATAATAGCAAAGAAAGCATAAATACTAGATATAAAATTAGGTGTTTTAGACACCTATCACCACGCTGCCAAGCCCTAATTCTTACCACGACGCCAAAATCCTAGCTTTGGCCATGCTACAACGCCACATGCGTGGCCATGCCACAACGCCATGACATGCCGCCATGCCACGGCTACTAGTATGCCGCTATGCCACGCCACTGACATGCCGCTATGTCATGGCTCCACCAGGCGCTACTATGCCAATGACGCCACTTCGTTATACAACAAGATGCGACCATAATCGATGGCCACATCAGGCGTGCTGAAGGAAGGATGCAACTCCAAGGCCGACCGAAGCTAACTTGGGACGAGTGCGTGAAGAACGACTCCGAGCAATCAAATCCGTCACCAGAGCGCGTTGGATGTATTGCACTTGGAGGGCGTAAATACGCGTGGAAGAGGTGGGTTTTGTGTATGTAGACTAACAACCCTTCCCCTTTATTCCTCGTTTTATTTCTTTACAACTCAATCAGAGAACACGTAAAGGCAACCCCGTTAGTTTCGTGAAGGGGAATCCCCGTAGCTGGCGCAGTGAGAGTGCAATTGGAAGGGGGAACACCCTCGTAGCTTTCGCAACCGACAGAGTGTATGTATATCCGCATTAATGGTTGAGAATTCGTAATCCCATTAACACGGTGACTACCCACACTTAGTCCAAAACATTCACAATCGCGACGCGGGTAGCGTCAAGTACCTTTTCTTTTCGTAGTGCAAGTTGTGCGAGGCCTGGACAGGCCGACATAAAACCCATGTTCAACTCTTAGGAGATATTCTCCAGTCGATCCGGTACTTTCTACTGGAAAAGACTTTGGATTTAGGATTTCGGATTTCGGGTTTGATTATTTGATCAACTAGGGTTTTTTATCTGTTGCAGGAAATAAGTCTCTTTGTTTTCTTATTTTTCATAATTTTTGATTCAATTTTCTTTTTAAGGTTACTATTATTGATTAACAAGAACGAAGAAGTAAGGCACATATACGTAGCAGCTTAGCTCAGATAACGCACTTATAATATGAGGGTTAACTTCTTTTTTGAATTCTTAAGTATGGGTTTGTATGATTTTAAGTGAATCTTTGTATTATTACCTGGTGAAAATGTTTCTTTTTATCATGTGTTTTGATTAAAATTGATTTTGATATCTATTCACAGATTAACAGAAGATTAATTTGATCTATTTTCTCTCCTTATCCCGAAACCCTAATTACTATATTCCCTTTTATTTTTACCGCCTCCTATCATCTCCCTTTTTCGATTCTCTTCTTATTTACGTGATGTTTCTTCTTCGTTATATATTTTCTTTTTTTTTTTCTTTTTTTGTATCACGGGTATGGATGTGCTAAAGGTTTATACAGCAAAAAGGATTTGATGTTTTGCTGCAGTTAAACAGGTAAAACAAGAGAACCAATGGTAACCCTAAAACCAAACCATAATGTTTGATGAAAAATATAAAATCAAACATGCAAGGAGTATTAGACTTTCTCTTTTACTAAACAAGAGATTCTAAGTGCAGATGAGATGTTATAGGCTTCACACAAGCAATGATATGCTTCAAGTCCAGAGAACAATACTTCGAAACAAAACTCAAAAGCTTTCCAGATGTTACATGCTTCATTCAATACCTCGCAGATTTAGGGTTTGCAAGATGTTACATACTTTCTTATTGAATCTAATCTCAACTCTGATCCACATCAAGTAATTTATTTTCTCTTATTCTTTCCTACGTAATTGGTTAGAGTTTTAGAGTTTTTGGTCAATACATGTTCTCTATTTTGAATCTTTGATCAAGGATACCATTTTTTTTTTTGATTTGTAATTTAATAATGGGTTAGAGATGGACCAGAACTGTTCGTATCTTGCATTAACCAGGTGCATTTACATTGCCTTTAAAGTTTAGAAACTTTGAATTCAGTTATTTATTTTACATAAATAAGTAGGGAGATACCCTTGCAAGCAATTGGTTGATACTATATAGTTGCTTATGCTAATATGCTTCAACCTTTATCGGTCACTTACTTTTCAATAATGGTGTACTTATTTTCCAAATGTTGTTTTGATATTATAACTTCAATCTCGACAAATACAAATCAAGTCATTGTTGATGGACCGATTTATTTCCTCTACATTGAGACATTTAAGTTCTATATTTGTTCTTCTTTGAAAACTATACTACATCTTATACTTACCCTCTTCAACTTTTTCTCCAGGTCCTGGACCCATGGTTGGTTCTTCGTTATGTTCAATTCTCGGTCGCACCTTAATTAACACAATTAATATAGTAAAAAACAATATAAAGGTGTTGTATATGGCTGCAACTTACGAGTTCTGGGTTAAGAAAAGTAAGCAAGCATCATGATTGGTCTCCTTTGTGCATACCAGAATGTTAATTATTTTCTATCTTTATTTAGTAGGTCGTGTGGTGGGCTACTGTAGAGATCACACTTTGTCAAGCATCATTATTCTCCCTGGCTGTCAGTTCAACAAACTTCGGATTCATTCGAAACTCTACCCATTCTAGGCAAAACCATTTTGGTAGTTTTGTTTTTGTTTGTTGCATCCTCATCTATTTGGAGAAACGGTTATACAATATTGAACAATCACTAGCTCACTTTCACGGTAATATTCATCAATGGTAATACATTAGTTTATGCGCCTTTGACTTGATCCATGTAATTTTACTATGTTTCTTGGGATTGGGATATGAAGATACTCATGTCTTCTACTATGACTGAGACGATGCAAGTTTTTTGTCCTTGAGTTTACTGAACATATGTTCTTATATTGATGTGTTTGGCATTTATGAAACCCTTGATTGACATAGAGGTTCATGTGTGAATGCAGAGGTTATGAATAAAATATTAAAGATGCATGCACATGGGTAAATAATACAAGCACTGGTGGTGGGGTGTCAGTAGTAGATGAGGATCAACTAAGTGTTCTGATACTTGACGATGAAAAAACTAAATGAAGGAAACACAATGCCGGTAAGATATGGTAAAAATATCGGGCACCTTATTTCACCTCTTTGCATATTCCTTTAATTACAAAAAAAAGTTCATCACATTTATTCCCTGAGACTCATGAATTGATCAAATAGAACATGTTGCTGCAATGGAATCAGTGACATGCTATTCTCATTCCACCTCTTGTTGTATATATGATAGAAGACCTCACCAAGAAGAATAAGGGTGGCCTAGGTTAGCAATAACTTGAATCGTATGAGTTGGATACTCGGTCCAGTGCAACAATTATGGTGTTTTCTCTGAATTAATTGGTACATCTAAAGATCTGGGTGAATTAATTGGACTTTGTGTTTTATACATCTAAAGTTATGTTAATAATTAAATTGTCATCGTTTTATGTATTCTTTCTTATATATTATCTATTGTGTGAATATAGGTCACGTGTAAGGGATGTTCTAATCTTTGGGAGTTGGCGTGAATATTTGCATCAGTTCGTGCTATCACTCAGTTGCATCAGTATTACTCCAGCCGAGAAGAAGGAGGAGTTAACTGCCTCAGAGTTGGCCGGTAAAGGGTAAACTTGCTTTTCACTGTGTGATTTGGATTCTTGGGGTTGTATGTTTATCCGCATTTCACAACACACAATATGAAACTTTTTCTCAACCAAATGTCATCAATCAAAAAAACTGTTTTTATTGGTATACAATAAGCCACTATTTGGTTAGCAATCGAAGCCTACGAACAGGAACAATAATTGTAAGAGCCCATGGTTTTATCGGGTTTAGTTTAACCCATTAGTAAACTTTTGCATTTGCTATGCCCCAAATTCTGATATTTTGGTGTGTTTAATAATTTTGGGTGCCTTAATAATTGATAGTACCTAAGTAGAAATTTAAATTTTAAGCATGCTTGGCAAGTGGCAGGATATGAGCAGGGAGATTTTTGTCATTTTTCCAAAACCAACTTCTATTAGAGATGCTGGGGTCGATGATTCCGGGGGTGTTCCTTCTCTTTTTTTCCTTCTTGGTTTCATCTCTAAAGGGTTTTGGTGATTCATTTGAACGATGGTGTTGTATCAGGGAGCATCTTACTTATTCCTCTCTTGGCTGCCATTGTTTCATTTTAAGGGAGTACAAGTCTAGGGCTTGATATTCATGAATATGTTAGCTGAAATTGCTGATTCTTGGTGATGGAATTAGCTTAACAAGGTATGAATTTGTTTTAGTTTGATGCCTAAGTAGGTCTCATCTTAGAATTTGGGGTTTTTGCTATAAATTGATCCCATTAGTAAATCCATGAAACGGGTTGGTAGAAATTAGGGTGAGTTTATGTTGTACACGAACTAATTCATGAATCCATTCACATGAAACTTTGATTGGGATATTTAAGAATTTAGGGTTCATGTTGTAAAACTGGAGATTTTTATGATAAACCATGCTATTTGTAAATACATGAGTTGGGTATCTTGTAATCATCATGAATTGCTCAAAAAATTTATTTGGTTGTTATAATTTTTCATGATGGATTCGTGTTTGGATTTCTTGTATGAATAAACCCTAAAACGTATGTTTTCTATTGTATCCTTATCTTAAATTCCAGCCGTTGGAATGTTATGATTTTTCAGTATGTTGTTCTTCATTAAGTCTTGGAAGTACGGTAAAAATTTGAAGATGATCGGACATGGTTAAGTACCAAAGGAATTAGACTTATCATGACTGCCTTCTGCAGGATTCAAATCCTGAACAGCCCACTTGCAATCGAAGTATCTCATTTTCCATATATCGGATAAATCTGAATTTTTAGTATGTTGTTTATATATATGTAAGTAACCTACTGTAAAATTTTCACGAATTTCTGATCACTTTAGGTATACTAAATTATGGGTTTAACGTGCCTGACTTCTGTAAAACAATAATATAAGTCTGCCAAGTTATGATGTGGTTATATTCTTATTGAACCGTTAAAAACCTGTAATTCTTGAGTATGTTGTGGTAACATAATCCATTAGGTACTGTAAAAATTTCATTATGATCCGATCAGCATGCATTACGAGTTTGACAGGTACAACAGATGATATAGATATGTGCTTGTAGGGTCAATCTACGGAATTGGACTGTATGTGTTTGGAGCTTGAAGTTGTCATGATGTATTGAACTTTTAATTGGTTTAAATGGTGCTGTATGGATTGTATTTCAACTTAGTGCTCAAGTTTTCAATCATGGTTTCTTATATATGAACCATATGATGTCCATCTCGACATCATTGGATGAGTTAACAACTAATGGTATTCTAGTGTACCCTTTATGGCTCATGGAACATCAAATTGTCTACAAACGACGAATAGTGAGGTTTCCATGTGAATAATTCTGAACACAGTTAGTTAAGAGGACTTGGTAGTTGTACAAATGATAAGCCACTTTTAGTATTTTCACTCTTGCACACTACCCATAAAAATGTTGTGACATTAAGCATCATCTACTATGAATGGTGAAAGTCATGGTTATCACCTTCACTAGATTCAGTGTGCATGTTAATACAGTTGCATTTCTACTTGGCTTGGGCAATCTTGCAGTTATCCTTATTGTCTAATATACTCATGGAATGACTCTTCATTACTTGTTTGAAGTTATCATCATTACTCACTAGCTTGATCTCTAGGATGTTTGTATAAAATCTACTTGACGCTACTAACGTCCAGAGACTTGGGAACTCATTTAAATTCGTTAATTCTATTTTCGTACACGTATTCTTAGTTCCAGACTCGGGGTGGGTTCTCTATCCAACTCTACGTGAATTTTACATTTGGTGTCGTGGGGTGTACGATTGGAAATGTAGACACTTTCTATTGCTTTCATGTTACTGTTTTATTTTATGAAGTGCATACACTTGTCACCATTTTGTGCTGTAGATAAATTTATGCTTGGCTGAGACAGTTTGTCCAACGCGAGCAAGCTTGATCTTTTTGGTGCCACGTTTAGTGGTTTCACTAATTAGGTATACATAAACCACAACTAGTTCGTTATTGAATGGTGACTTGCTTAAATTGTACAAGGCCAAGATATGATAAAATATCAATGGACAGTCTTTATTCATTTCACTACCTCAATGGTAACTAACCTTACTTAATGATCTCATCTTATTTAGCTGACACTAATAGGTATTATGATTGTAATAAGTTGGGAACTTGTATCATTAATGATTAATGGAAATTGGTGATAGATATATATATGAGCTATCATCTGATTTCTTCTTATAATCGGGGTTGCACTGAATTTTTTTTAAGCTTAACGCTTGTCAGTACGGTGGGATTCGAGTACTTAGCAGATTTTGTTATTTGAAATGAACTAAATAGGAAGCACGAGAAGGTGATCAGTGCCCGGTCTTTCAGCTTAATCTATTGGTTGTCATTGAGGCCGCCGTAAGTAGATAAATGTGCTATTTAAATAGACTTGCTTTTCATTATGGTCTGATGTTGACGTTGCGTCTATGAGTCTTACATTGTGTTCAGTGTACTAAATTTATTTCGATTTCTTCGGAGCCCCCCGTTGTCGTGAATTTTACCCATACTAGCATGTCTTATTACTATATGTTTGGACATATCTGTACTTTTCGGCCGTTAACGGAGTAGTGTTCCACTCTTAAATCATTATGTATTAACTGCAAGTGGAATAAGTTTACTTGATATTTAAAAGAGATAATTGCTACTATTGACGGTAGTTCATATTATCTAAATTAAAGGATGACGAACTACGATCGTGCTTGATCCCTTCGAGCAACGGAGAGGGTACGTAGGCAGCCGCCATGCGGTTCAGCACAACCCTACAAGGGTGTTCATATCATCTGGAAGTGTTGGTTGCTGTTTAAAAGTTCATACCATCTATTCAGAGATGATTGCAACCTTGACAACCGGCAACTGGCCGTATAAATTATTAGAGTGGCAACTGGCCATGAAAATATTATAAGTGGCAACTGGCCACGGAAATGTTGGGAGTGGCAACTGGCCACGGAATTGATAGGAGTGGCAACTGGCCATGAAAATATTAGAGTGGCAACTGGCCATGGAAATATTATAAGTGGCAACTGGCCACGGAAATGTTGGGAGTGGCAACTGGCCACGGAATTGTTAGGAGTGGCAACTTGCCATGAAAATATTAGAGTGGCAACTGGCCATGGAAATATTGGGAGTGGCAACTGGCCACGGAAATGTTGGGAGTGGCAACTGGCCACGGAATTGTTGGGAGTGGCAACTGGCCACGGAATTGTTAGGAGTGGCAACTGGCCACGGAAATATTAGAGTGGCAACTGGCCACGGAAATGTTGGGAGTGGCAACTGGCCACGGAATTGTTAGGAGTGGCAACTGGCCATGAAAATATTAGAGTGGCAACTGGCCACAGAAATATTATAAGTGGCAACTGGCCACGGAAATGTTGGGAGTGGCAACTGGCCACAAAAATGTTGGGAGTGGCAACTGGCCACGGAGATGTTGGGAGTGGCAACTGGCCAACTCTTATCTTCGGCAATTGGCCGTCTCTAATAATTGGAGAATAAATGCTATATGTGTTTTCTTATAATGCAGTTTGGAAAATTCGAATTCGAGTCTTTTAGAAGAATTTGAAGGTTCGGTTACTTGAATGGCGTATCGGAGAGTCAAAGTTTGCTAAGCGGGCCGAAATCCAGTTCGCTGGAAGTTCAGATTATCCGATCCGTCACAGTTGGTATCAGAGCAGTTCCGGTTCAAACGGGACTGTGCGTCTGGAGCTTACCTGCCTTCTACTCGTACAACGGTTTCAGTTAATACTCTTTACTTCTGGTTTTTGTTTGGAACTTCGGGACGAAGTTCTTCTTAAGGGGTTGATGATGTAAGAGCCCATGGTTTTATCGGGTTTAGTTTAACCCATTAGTAAACTTTTGCATTTGCTATGCCCCAAATTCTGATATTTTGGTGTGTTTAATAATTTTGGGTGCCTTAATAATTGATAGTACCTAAGTAGAAATTTAAATTTTAAGCATGCTTGGCAAGTGGCAGGATATGAGCAGGGAGATTTTTGTCATTTTTCCAAAACCAACTTCTATTAGAGATCTTTGGGGTCGATGATTCCGGGGGTGTTCCTTCTCTTTTTTTCCTTCTTGGTTTCATCTCTAAAGGGTTTTGGTGATTCATTTGAACGATGGTGTTGTATCAGGGAGCATCTTACTTCTTCCTCTCTTGGCTGCCATTGTTTCATTTTAAGGGAGTACAAGTCTAGGGCTTGATATTCATGAATATGTTAGCTGAAATTGCTGATTCTTGGTGATGGAATTAGCTTAACAAGGTATGAATTTGTTTTAGTTTGATGCCTAAGTAGGTCTCATCTTAGAATTTGGGGGTTTTTGCTATAAATTGATCCCATTAGTAAATCCATGAAACGGGTTGGTAGAAATTAGGGTGAGTTTATGTTGTACACGAACTAATTCATGAATCCATTCACATGAAACTTTGATTGGGATATTTAAGAATTTAGGGTTCATGTTGTAAAACTGGAGATTTTTATGATAAACCATGCTATTTGTAAATACATGAGTTGGGTATCTTGTAATCATCATGAATTGCTCAAAAAATTTATTTGGTTGTTATAATTTTTCATGATGGATTCGTGTTTGGATTTCTTGTATGAATAAACCCTAAAACGTATGTTTTCTATTGTATCCTTATCTTAAATTCCAGCCGTTGGAATGTTATGATTTTTCAGTATGTTGTTCTTCATTAAGTCTTGGAAGTACGGTAAAAATTTGAAGATGATCGGACATGGTTAAGTACCAAAGGAATTAGACTTATCATGACTGCCTTCTGCAGGATTCAAATCCTGAACAGCCCACTTGCAATCGAAGTATCTCATTTTCCATATATCGGATAAAGCTGAATTTTTAGTATGTTGTTTATATATATGTAAGTAACCTACTGTAAAATTTTCACGAATTTCTGATCACTTTAGGTATACTAAATTATGGGTTTAACGTGCCTGACTTCTGTAAAACAATAATATAAGTCTGCCAAGTTATGATGTGGTTATATTCTTATTGAACCGTTAAAAACCTGTAATTCTTGAGTATGTTGTGGTAACATAATCCATTAGGGTACTGTAAAAATTTCATTATGATCCGATCAGCATGCATTACGAGTTTGACAGGTACAACAGATGATATAGATATGTGCTTGTAGGGTCAATCTACGGAATTGGACTGTATGTGTTTGGAGCTTGAAGTTGTCATGATGTATTGAACTTTTAATTGGTTTAAATGGTGCTGTATGGATTGTATTTCAACTTAGTGCTCAAGTTTTCAATCATGGTTTCTTATATATGAACCATATGATGTCCATCTCGACATCATTGGATGAGTTAACAACTAATGGTATTCTAGTGTACCCTTTATGGCTCATGGAACATCAACTTGTCTACAAACGACGTAATAGTGAGGTTTCCATGTGAATAATTCTGAACACAGTTAGTTAAGAGGACTTGGTAGTTGTACAAATGATAAGCCACTTTTAGTATTTTCACTCTTGCACACTACCCATAAAAATGTTGTGACATTAAGCATCATCTACTATGAATGGTGAAAGTCATGGTTATCACCTTCACTAGATTCAGTGTGCATGTTAATACAGTTGCATTTCTACTTGGCTTGGGCAATCTTGCAGTTATCCTTATTGTCTAATATACTCAGGGAATGACTCTTCATTACTTGTTTGAAGTTATCATCATTACTCACTAGCTTGATCTCTAGGATGTTTGTATAAAATCTACTTGACGCTACTAACGTCCAGAGACTTGGGAACTCATTTAAATTCGTTAATTCTATTTCGTACACGTATTCTTAGTTCCAGACTCGGGGGTGGGTTCTCTATCCAACTCTACGTGAATTTTACATTTGGTGTCGTGGGCAGGTACGATTGGAAATGTAGACACTTTCTATTGCTTTCATGTTACTGTTTTATTTTATGAAGTGCATACACTTGTCACCATTTTGTGCTGTAGATAAATTTATGCTTGGCTGAGACAGTTTGTCCAACGCGAGCAAGCTTGATCTTTTTGGTGCCACGTTTAGTGGTTTCACTAATTAGGTATACATAAACCACAACTAGTTCGTTATTGAATGGTGACTTGCTTAAATTGTACAAGGCCAAGATATGATAAAATATCAATGGACAGTCTTTATTCATTTCACTACCTCAATGGTAACTAACCTTACTTAATGATCTCATCTTATTTAGCTGACACTAATAGGTATTATGATTGTAATAAGTTGGGAACTTGTATCATTAATGATTAATGGAAATTGGTGATAGATATATATATGAGCTATCATCTGATTTCTTCTTATAATCTGGGGTTGCATCTTATAATAGGTTATATGAATTTTTTTAAGCTTAACGCTTGTCAGTACGGTGGGATTCGAGTACTTAGCAGATTTTGTTATTTGAAATGAACTAAATAGGAAGCACGAGAAGGTGATCATTGCCCGGTCTTTCAGCTTAATCTATTGGTTGTCATTGAGGCCGCCGTAAGTAGATAAATGTGCTATTTAAATAGACTTGCTTTTCATTATGGTCTGATGTTGACGTTGCGTCTATGAGTCTTACATTGTGTTCAGTGTACTAAATTTATTTCGATTTCTTCGGAGCCCCCCGTTGTCGTGAATTTTACCCATACTAGCATGTCTTATTACTATATGTTTGGACATATCTGTACTTTTCTACTGTTAACGGAGTAGTGTTCCACTCTTAAATCATTATGTATTAACTGCAAGTGGAATAAGTTTACTTGATATTTAAAAGAGATAATTGCTACTATTGACGGTAGTTCATATTATCTAAATTAAAGGATGACGAACTACGGTCGTGCTTGATCCCTTCGAGCAACGGAGAGGGTACGTAGGCAGCCGCCATGCGGTTCAGCACAACCCTACAAGGGTGTTCATATCATTGGAAGTGTTGGTTGCTGTTTAAAAGTTCATACCATCTATTCAGAGATGATTGCAACCTTGACAACCGGCAACTGGCCGTATAAATTATTAGAGTGGCAACTGGCCATGAAAATATTATAAGTGGCAACTGGCCACGGAAATGTTGGGAGTGGCAACTGGCCACGGAATTGATAGGAGTGGCAACTGGCCATGAAAATATTAGAGTGGCAACTGGCCATGGAAATATTATAAGTGGCAACTGGCCACGGAAATGTTGGGAGTGGCAACTGGCCACGGAATTGTTAGGAGTGGCAACTGGCCATGAAAATATTAGAGTGGCAACTGGCCATGGAAATATTGGGAGCGGAATCGCCACGGAAATGTTGGGAGCGGCAACCGCCACGGAATTGTTGGGAGTGGCAAATCGCCACGGAAATATTAGAGTGGCAATCGGCCACGAAATGTTGGGAGTGGCAACTGCCACGGAATTGTTAGGAGTGGCAATCGGCCATGAAAATATTAGAGTGGCAACTGGCCACGGAAATATTATAAGTGGCAACTGGCCACGGAAATGTTGGGAGTGGCAACTGGCCACAAAAATGTTGGGAGTGGCAACTGGCCACGGAGATGTTGGGAGTGGCAACTGGCCAACTCTTATCTTCGGCAATTGGCCGTCTCTAATAATTGGAGAATAAATGCTATATGTGTTTTCTTATAATGCAGTTTGGAAAATTCGAATTCGAGTCTTTCAGAAGAATTTGAAGGTCCGGTTACTTGAATGGCGTATCGGAGAGTCAAAGTTTGCTAAGCGGGCCGAAATCCAGTTCGCTGGAAGTTCAGATTATCCGATCCGTCACAATAATGCATCTTTTTTAACTAATGTCATGAGAGTAAAATGTGGCTACTTTTAGTTCATATGTGGTAACTTTGGAAGATGCTATCATACCCATCCTTCAAATCTACTATGATAAAGAATGAAGCCTAAATGGGCACATTATTTACATCACCTTCCTAAGTTTGATGAGCTTAGATCTGTGGAAGCCATAAGGTATTCAAGTTTGCATCACATCCGAGGAAACATGAGCTTTCAAGTTTGCATCAAACCTGAAACATGAAAAGTTTCCAGGAAAGTTTCTTTTTCCAACCAATCTGCATACACATTTAGTTACCTTAGTGGTTAAAAATATAAAATTGTGTTTTGGTACATATTTAGTTTATAGCAAACTCTAATGTTGTGTGCGTTTTTTTTTTTTTTTTTTGCACAAATATTTAAATTGTCCTCAAATTATTTATACATTTTTCTAATTTTAAAAATCATTTCATTAATAAGTAATAACCCTTTTATTTTTCTTCAATTTCATCACTTCACTCTCCTCCTTCTCTCAATCTCTTTTTCTTTCTCTCTTGGTAAACTTACTGATTTTTGCATCTGTGTTTGTTGTATAGAGGGGAAAGATCGCTGCGATTGTTTTTTGGTAGAAATTAATGAATTCCTCACTCATTGTATTATAACTCCGCATGATACAATAGGTGAAAAAAACACATGTCCAAAAGTATAACACCAAATTTCACTGCAGGCATTACCAGAATCAGCAAACAATGTAAGCGCAGATGGAGATGAATACATGGATGATATGATGGCATTGGCAGAAGTAGCAGAAAAAGGATTACCAGAGACTAACGAGCATCACGATGCAACTGGTGGCAAACATGGTGATGAAAACTTGAATGATATGATGGTATTTGCAGAAATAGAAGCTGCACGAAAGGCATTACCAAACAGTAATGAGCATTTTGAGTAACTCATAATTATCATTACTCAAAATGCAAATATTAATTGAAGTTTTTTAATGAGTTACTAATAATTATGCTCTCTAATATATATTACTGATAAAGAAATCATGACCTTATCAACGGTTGTACATTTTTAATCACCATTCAACCGTATAAATACGATTATGATGGAACCTAACCATATACATTTTTGGTATTGTGCATCTCTTACACCTCAATTTTATCTTCAATTTAAATTTTATCTTCATATTTAATCAAAATCTTAAGCGACGGGAAAGGGCGAGGTGAAGCCGAGCCACACCAAATCAAATTGGGACTGGGCGAGGCCGAAGCCGAGCTTTACCAAATTGGGACCGAGCGAAGCGAAGCCGAGCTTTACCAATTCAAATCGCGACGGGCCGAGACGAAAACGAGCTTTACCAAATCGGGACGGGGCGAGGCGAAGCCGAGCCGCACCTTATTAAAAATGTATCGTGATGGGGCGCGGTGAAACCCCACGCTAATATAAAATATGGCTAAAGAACAAAAATGCCCGAATCTTATAATAATCCTTAACAGTAATTAGATTTTGAAATTTTGGGTGAGAGAGGGCTCATCTGAGCGACAGTAACATCATAGCCTACTTTTTGTTTGACAATTTGACTCAATGAATATATTAACAGCTATCTATGATTATGATGTGCCTAGGGCCCTAGGCTTAATACTTTGCTTGATTCCAACATAAACTTATGTCATTAATCTGTTTCACAAATATAGCAGTAGTCACAGTGAGGCTTAGTCTTATGGGGTGCTAGTCTAGCATGCTAGATTAGCTCAGAATTACCTCCTAAGTCTTATGGGGTGCTAGTCTAGCATGCTAGATTAGCAGTCCACATCAGCCTAGCGCTGAACCATTCCGCGCCTGAAATGGGAACCATTCAAGACCTGGGCCGCTAAACCGTTCGGCGCTTCAAATCTCAATCCGATCAAAAATAAACCCTCAAATTGAACCATTCCGCGAAAAGGTAATTTTTGAAGCGCCGAACCATTCAACAGAACTATCTAGCATGCTAATTCACATGCTAGCACCTGCTAGGAGAGAGAACTAGTGTTAACTTTTTTGCTACGCTTTTTTTCTTGAATTGCAACACTTAAGTGCTAATCTAGCACCTCCAATCTAGCCCATAAGACTTAGTCTGACTCCTTTTCTATCCTCCACATGACAACTTAGAAAAGGGGTATATATGTAAAAATCACATAGTTCTGCTCAGTGCCTCAGTCTGTAAGAGTAGACTGTAGGACTAGGAGTACTAGTTTGTCGTTAATTCTATCTCTTATTTTGCAAATGAGAAAAACCCTTTCTTTCATCACCACAGTTCATCTCTGTTTTAGGCACTGAGCAAGTTTTTTCCTTCCTTCCATGTTATCACTTTGTTAATGAGCTTCTTGTTGGTTTCTTTCTTTCGTTACAGTGAACTACTTGTTTTTTCCTTTTGGTATTTATTTTGTAAAAACCCTGAGAAACAACTACTTGTTTAGAAATGGGTACAACAAGTGGATATCAAGGGAAAAATAGAAGTTGAACATTGGAGGTTGGCTTGTTTAGTTCTAAAGCACCAGAATAATGAGCTGATGATGGATTCTAGTCAAGCTAAAAATAGGTTTGAGGAAGGAATATAAATTTCACAAAAACATGATGATCCCAATGTAACAGTCTACAAGAGGAAAAAATGTGCAGACACCATGGGAATTGAAACTGATCAACATTGGAGGTTAGCTTGTTTGGTTCTGAAACAACATAATCATGAGCTGACGATGGAGTGCAGTCAACTTAAGAGAAAGTATGAGAAGGGTTTCAAGGAAGGAGTAGAAATTTCAAGAAAACATGATGATCCAAGTGTAATAATCTACAAGAGGAAAAAATGTACAGACGTTTTGGAAAATGATCAAAAAAGGGATAATAAATGTCAAGAATGTGTTAAACTGAACTGGGAAATTGATGATTTGAAGTTGAGGAAGAAAAGAGATGCTGCTGAGATTGAAGATCTGAGAATAAAATTTATGGAAATGGATATTGAAGTTACCGTCTTGTCGAATCATGAAATCGACTTAGAGAAGGAATTGGAAGCTTATAAAATCAAGTGTCGAGATTTGTCTGCAGAGCTACAATGGAAGGGGACGGAATTGGAGAACCTAGCGGTAATAAAAGGCGGTCTTGATCGTCAATGTGAAGAGTACAGGGCAAAATGCATTGGAATGGAAGAGAAAATCAAAGGGTTGATAGAAGAAGGAATAGTTATGTCTGGAATTGTTATGTCCGAAAGGGAGACGAGTGCAAGGGAAAGAATTTGTCTCTTGGAGGAGGTAATTAAGAAAATGGAAACTAACGAAAGAGGGAGGTTTGCAGAGCTGGAACGAAAGGGGCTGGAATTGGAGAACCTAAGGGTAGTAAATGGTGGTCTTGATCGTGAGCGCGAAGACTACGGGATGAAATGCATTGGAATGGAAGAGCAAATCAAGGGGTTAAAAGCAGTTGTGATGTCTCAAAGGGACAAGAGTGCGGGGGGAAGAATCTGTCACTTGGAGGAGGCAGTTAACAAGATGGAAACTGACGAAGTTTCTTGTGAAAGAACTTGCTGGGATATGGATGGCAGAGTCTTTGCAGCTGATGAGGCACACTTGACTAAAACTGAAACGAGTCCAAATTCTACTTTTACACCCTGTTGCAAACCTTTTTCGCGGCAAGTAAATTCTGCTGGTGTGCACATCTCAGGAGGTATCATTTATCTCCTTTCTATTTAGTGCTTGATTTGTTTGTCGTTTGTTAGGGTGGCTTTCTCGCAATGTCTGCTGTTTCTCTGTGTTATTGTAGATGCATATCATGGTTAGATGTTTTACATTGCTTTGTCTGTCCTGGCATTCATATAGAGCCGATAGTCATACAGGCATACCCTGCTGTTAATGTGGTAGTAGACAAACCTTGACACTTGATTTTATAAGCTTTCAATTCTCTTGCCAATGCAATTTCATGATTCAACAAGAGGGTTTGTCACTTGGAGGAGGTAATTAAGAAGATGGAAACTAACGAAACACAGGTTTGCAGAGTTGAAAGTATATAAAATCAAGTGTTAAGGTTTGTCTGCAGAGCTTGAACAGGTTGTCTTCATTTTCCTTTATATGATAGCAGTTGGAGTCTGCTGTGGTTTCTATATTTTCATGAATTGCATGAGGTTGCGGAATTAGGTTCACATCTGATTGATATTTGCACTAGGCTAAAATAAATTTCATAACACCGTTAATAGAAAAAGAAGGAAAAAAATCCATAAAAACAATTTGAACGAGGATATGAGTTTAAGCAACAGTCAATGTTTAACAATGTTTCCTGAATAGTTTGAAAACAAAGAAATTCAACTTTTAAAGAGAGCAATTTTCAAATTGTAAGTAATGAATAAGAATTGATTTCTTTCTCTAAAGCTCTTAATTTCAAGCAAAAATGATGATTTATGGTTTTGTTTGACTTGTTTAGGAAAAGATCTAAACATGGTTGGAGTTACTGTTTTTATGGTTGACAGAATAGAGTTCTGTGATGACTTATGTAAATGTTCATGATAAAATCTACTGTAATTACAAAATAGAGTAATTGATTAGTTAGTATTTTCTTTTGTTTTTCTATTAGGCAGGCCCTGCCGAATGGATTGATTGTGGCGGTAGAGCCGCTTAGGGGCTTAGAATGGTTACACCCTATGGAGAGCAAACTTGATGTAAACTTCACTTGGGATGAATTTGATACAGACCCTTGTAGCCATAAATCCTTTTTGACATAGTAATTTGAACTTAAGGCATGGAGGTCTATATATACAAGTAATACAGTATCAAATTAGAGAAATCAAACCACTTTCATAGCTCAATAATTTCCAAGCCTGATCCTCAAGGCTAGTTTGACTGGTGGGCAAGAATGTAGCTAGTGCATCAGTACACTACTCTTAGGTCTATTTTACATATACAAGTTTTCACTTAATAAAAGATGACAGAAGAAACTAACTGTGTCCTGTAAAAATAAAAGCCTCTCATTTAACACTACCAAGAAATACAAGTAAGGCTGCCACCAGAATTCGATTTTCACACCCAATATTAACCCTGTTTATTTTAAGTGGCCATTTTATAGCTGACAGGACGGCTAAAGCTTTCGCCACAGATCTCAGTTCTGTGTATTATGCTGTCTATCATGAGAATGTTTTAGATAGTTATTTATGCATTGAATCGGTGCTGAGAAATTATTTTGTACTAATCAAGTTCAGTGGTGCATCTTGATATCCATAGGAACCAAAAGACTAATGCAGCTTCCACCTGCTTTTATATGTTGTTAAATTGGTTGAGAAACCAAGAATTTTTTTAGGCTGTTTGATGTTGTGAAGTCAGCCGAAATAATTATGCATGACATGGTTCATATTATGATATCTATGAAGTACAGCGAATTTAGCTTCAAAACCATTTAAAAAGATTAAAAATAGAGAATGGAAAATCAATATTACCTCACGATCACATTAGTTGCTCATGCTAGATGTATACTGTTTTCCTCCCTGTTTATCATCAAAATGCAGAATGAAGTTTAATTTGTTGTTCTTAGTCCACTGATAGTATTTTTCTGGGGCAGACAAAGCACCATACATCCAGACAAGATTCTAGTGGTAATCATAGTTATCTGCTAGTACTTTAAAAAGAAACAAGTGATGCTGAAAAGAAACCCATTGAATCTTAATGCTGCTGTGTGCCATGCAATGAGCACTCCGGCGCAGAGAGACAAATTCTAGGTACAAAGAACCATTAAGCTTATGGCATATGTATGAAACAGAAGATGCACAATAAGTGAAAGAAACAATATATGTAGTGGTTAATGTAGCATGCTTCTTGAGTAGTTTAAGCATTCGACTTGGGAAAAACAATCAGGTATTTACATATATTTATATAGAATTTTCTGATTATTATTTTTAACATAGATTCTGTATGGTCATGTATTTGATTCAGGCATGGGAGCTGGAAACCCTGGCAAGTATTATATCAAACCGTCTGAGAAACTGATGAGCATGGCACCTGAATGGAGAGTTGTGGAACATGAAGATGGCGTTGAGACTATTACCAACAGGGCTGCTTTTAAGGGTAATCCTATTTTTATCAGATTCTTCTCCAACAATCACGCTATTGGAGCCGATGGTGAATGCAAGGATGACGACTTCAGTTACATAGTGAATACTGATCTTCTGAATGATAAGCAATTGAAGGCTGAGACTAGAGACGGAGTTACAAAAATTTACTATCCTAAAATCAAAGGTGATGAAAATAAGAGGAAGAATGTTGTCAAGTTACATTTTGAGACGGAAGGGACACTAACTAGTTTCCAAGAACCATGCATATAAGTATGATTCATGTAAAATTCTTACGTCTTGGAAGTTGTAATATTATTGTATAAGAGGACTGAAATTAGAGGAAGTAGATACTGATTTAATTGGTTTATAGTTATATTCTTTCAGAGCAACTGCAGTGGTGCGAGTATAACCAAAGACCAAAGAGGGAAAAAAAGACCAAAATTTGGGTTTAGTCTGGTGTGTGACGCTACGGGCGGAAGACTAAATTTGGTGGAGCGTGGATTATACGTTCGCCTTGTGTGGGCCGTGAAGTATACGTTCGCCTGGTGGTGGGGCGTGAATTATACGTTCGCCTGGTGTGGGGGAGATTTCGAAATTTTAAAAAAATTAGAAAAAAAAAGAAAAAAAAACAATGGGGCGGTGGTATAAAGCACGCCCCATTCAAAAAGCTTAAAAAAGATTGATGGGGCGGAGGTATTAACCCCGCCCCATTCAAAAAAAAAAAAAAAAAGGAAGGGGCGGAGGTATAAACCACGCCTGGTGTGGGGCGTTAAGTATACGTTCGCCTGATGTGGGGCGTACATTATATACCCGCTTGGTGGTGGGGCGTGGATTATATCAACGCCCGACTATATTTGGGTTTAGTCTTTGGTCCCCGACCAAATATAGTCTGGAATTTGGGTTTAGTCTGGGATTTGGTCGATGGTCCGTCCCGCTACGTCTGGTTCTTTTACCAAATAAATGGGTTTAGTCGCCCACTGCAGTTGCTCTCAGAGGACATTTTGCTGTCCTAAAAAGATGAAAGATACTAATGTGCATATCTTAACCATGTTTGTTTTTTCCCGTATGTAGAGAGGCTCATCTCTACTAGCCTCTATGTAGCGGTGGGTCCCATTTATATCGGTGTTTGTTTTTTCCACTACCTCTACATAGATAGAGGCATATCTATTTATATAGAAGAAATCAAATAGCACCAATCAGGTGCTATTTTTGAGCCTCTACCTCTATTAAATCTTGAAATGATTAAAATACCTTCGAACAAATATATATAATTTCCAAAAATAATTCCTTAATTCAAAATCTAAATTTTTTCCCGTTTCAGAAAAAGTGATAATTTCGCCCGTTTCAGAAAAAGTGATACTTTCGCCCGTTCAGAAAAAGTGATATTTTCACGCCGTTTCAGAAAAGTGATACTTTAGCCCGTTTCAGAAAAAGTGATAATTTCGCCTCGTTTCAGAAAAAGTGATATTTTGCTCCGTTTTAGGAAAAGTGATACATTCGCCTCATTTCAGAAAAAGTGATATTTTTCGCCGTTTCAGAAAAAGTGATATTTTCATACCGTTTCAGAAAAAGTGATACTTTCGCCCCTTTTCAGAAAAAGTGAATATCTTTGGTTGTATCTTCTAATACACGTTTTTTTTGTCGTTGGAATTTTTGAACATCTTGGTTGTAAACTTGTAATGCATCTTTATGAATTTTTTGAATCTTACAAGGGTAAAATGATAAATATATAAAATTGGTTACACAACGTAGAGTTGTTAGAGCAGTTCCTATGGAATGAACAAACTTGATAGTTTGTTCATTTTGCTCCCACTATGGAATGAACAAACATGAAAAATGGATGTTAAAACCAACAGATTTGTTGGTTTGTTCATTGAGTTGGAGGATGTAGCGAGCGACTAATGTTAGGCCGGGCGAGCTTGACACAATCGCTGGCATTTTAGACAAAAGCGCTGGCGCTTTTCTTTCAATCGCACGCTGAAAGTTGAAACACCAGCGTTCATACTAAAAGTGCCAACGGCTACTTCAATCCAACGGGTGATACTCTTTTTTATTTCCCTATAAATTCAGTTCATATCTGGACTCAAACTCACACCTTCTTCATCACTAACTCAAAATTACACAATTTCATATCATCTCTAGTTTTTCTAGTTTTTTTCTTCAAACAAAACTATTCATATCAACTCAATCTACTAGAAAAAACCTCATCTCTCCACATTTCATTTCTAACAAATATGGCATCCTCACAACAACGATCACAACAACAAACACCACAACAAACACAACAACAATCACAACAACAAACACCACAACAATCAGAGCAACAAACACCACAACAATCACAACAAGAAACACAACAACCAAGAAACACAAGAATCCGTGGTGTCAAGTATATGATGGATGAATACGAGTCACTTTGCAGAAATTATGTATTATATACATTAGATGAAATCAATGGTATTTATCAAGAAAAAAGAACTTTTTATGATAAGATTTTTCAAAAAATTTGTGAAGAAACAGGTAACCCCAATAGACGTGATGGCGATGGGTTGTCTCATCGTTTTTGCACAATTTCAGGAGCCGTTAGTGAATATGTAGCTTTGATCTCTTTTAGTCTTAAAGATCCATTTATAACCAATAGGTTTAACTCCCTTGAGTAATTCTACAAGGTCCAAAACTTGACTGGCCATGGAATCCATCTCGTCCTTCATGAATTCGAGCCAATGTTTGGATTTGGCACCATTAGCAGCTTGTGAAAACGCCACTGGATCATCCTTAACCCCGATGTCATAGTCATATTCTTGAAGATACACTTCATAGTCTAAGGGTATTGCAGATTTTTCTTGTTCTAGACGATCTTCTTATTGGAATCTAAACATTTTCATTTTGAATATGTTGTATTTTAGGTTCTGTTCCGATTGGCTCTTCATTAAGTGTCAAGTATTGAACCGCCACCTCTTCTTGTATGACATTTTTAGGAATGTCTCGCAAAGTGGGTAGTTCTAAAAAAAATGTGCACGTGTAGTTACTTGATCATGCCCTTCTTCAAAGACAATTTTTTGAAGGCTCCAACTGATATTGCCATCCTCTATAAATCTTGCATTTCTAGCCTCAACTATTCCAATGTTCTTCAAGGAATTTTGCAAATGGACCTGGTTTTTGTCATGTTTTTCTGTATCTTCCATAATATTCACCTCCTATATCTGATCTTACAATCTTTATTACTTTACCAGTTTGCTCTCTACTTCTACTTTAAATGGTTCAAAGGAATTTAATGCTTCACTTTTATCATTAAGAAGATAGAGATACATAATCTTGTATGATCATCAATAAGGTGATGAACCATTTTTTTACCATTTAAACATGGAGGTGTAAACGGTCCACATATATCAGTATGAATTATTTCCAAAATATTGGAACTTCTCCTAGCACCTTTCTTTGTCTTGTTAGTCTGTTTTCCCTTTATACAGTCCAGACAAGTACCGAAGTCAGAGAAGTCAAGGGTTTGCAAAACACCCTCTTTCACTAACATATTTAACCTTGCAATGGAGATATGTCCCAATCTTTTATGCCATGTCATAGATGATTCTTCATTCACAATACTACATTTTATGCCAATACTTTCGATTGTTGTGCAAAGGTTATGGTTAAAAGAATAATCTAAATTAAGCTTGTATAAACCACTTTCAAGTTTTGCAAAACCAATAACAACCGAGTCTTTTAACAAACTTATTTTTTTTTAATATTAATTTCAAAACCAAAAGGAAAAAGTCTTGAAACAGAAATAAGATTTCTAGAAAACGAAGGAATTAAAAAAGTTTTTTCTAAATCCAAAGTAAAACCCGAGTCAAGAACAAGTCTAAAAGTTCAACATCTTCAACAATTAAAGGCATCATATTCCCAGAATAGATGCAACGTTCACTTTTTGTTGGTTTTCTTTGGCTAAGGAAGCCCTGCATGGTATTGACAATGTGGATTGTGAAAACGCGGGGGTCTAACAACCACACCCAATATTTCGTTCGGCAATCTGTATGGAAAACTGCAATACAATGCAAGAGAATCAACTAGACAGTCAGACTCAATCACGGAAAAGTATCCAAGAGTTATATCTCAATTTCTCAATACAATCTGCAATCGAACAGATAGGAATGTGTGAGCCTGATTGTTATGAGAAATAACTTGGATGGTACCAAAGACCAATATCCAAGAGTTAGTCAAATTCTATCCGAAAAGCATACCAATTGATTGAACTACGCACAAGCTGTGATATTTCAATTATATAACCAAATATAATACGGAAAAGAAATAACACAGACACCAGATTTTAATTTTTCTTAACGAGAAAACCGCAAATGCAGAAAAACCCCGGGACCTAGTCCATATTGAACACCACACTGTATTAAGCCGCTACAGACACTAGACTACTACAAGATTAACTTCGGACTGGAATGTATTCGAGCCCTAACCAATCTCCCACTGATCAAGGTACAATCGCGTTCCCTACGCCTCTGAATCCCAGCAGGGCTCTACACACTTGATTCCCTTAGGTGATCTCACCCACACCTAAGAGTTGCTACGACCCAAAGTCGAAGACTTATAAACCAATCTGTCTCCTACAGGAAAGTCTATTCAGATAGATAAATCTGCCTCCCACAGAAATACCTATGAAGTTTTGTTCCGTCTTTTGATAAATCAAGGTGCATGCACATGAACCAATTGATAATCCGTTCTTATATTCCCAAAAAACAGCCTAGAAATATCAATCACCTCATAATAACTTAACTATATGGTAGTATAACAAGTTATTGTGGAATCACAAAGAATGAGACGAAGAGCTTTGTGATTACTTTTTATATCTTACCTATCGGAGATAAATCTCGAGAAAATCTTAGAGAAGATAGTAGTCAATACGATAGAACAAGTAAGATCAGAATACCAACTACATAGAAAATAGTTGGATATGGCTTCAGAATCCCAATGAAGTCTTCAAGTCGTTAACCTATAATGGTTTTAGGAAAAACCTAGGTTAAAGGAGAAACGACTCTAGTCGCAACTACTATCACACATGAGGTGCGGGGATTAGGTTTCTCAGTTGCTAGAGTTCTCCTTTATATAACCTTTCAAATCAGGGTTTGCTTAGTTAGCTTTGAAACAAAGCATTCATTATTCACCGTTAGATGAAATCCTGATCCTGATTTAAGATACAAACTAAGTTTTGCTTAAAACTAAAGCAATATCTCTCCACCGTTAGATGGTCTTAGCTTGTCACACACAAATGAAATATACTTCATATAGATATGGGTAACCGTACCTAAATGTGTATATTGAGTTGGCTCAACAATAGTTAACCACATTTATCCATATGAACACTTTAGTCTAAACCACATTCATCTAATACATTTAGATCAACTATGATGATCAATCAAACATGAACGATAATCAAATGAATTTAATCGTGTTCCACATAGATTTGTTCAATTGTTCACTATCTTATAGAAAAAATATATGAACAAATCGAAGCAAAATTCATGAATATTTAAGCCACGGTTTGCAAAGATTGCATGCCTTAATATAAAAATATATTTGTTCATGAGTATGAAAACATACTTTGCCGATTTTAGAACTTGAACCACTTAAGTTTGCAAACCGGTATGCATACTTAAGTTCCGGACTTGGTCTTGACCAACAATTTTCAAACGGGTACGCAAGCTGTTGTTCCGGACCTAACTCAGATAGAACCGTTCGTAAACGGGTATGCAAACTTGGTTTCCAGACCTGGGTCATACCAACACAGTTTGTACACTAAGTACGTATACTATGATGTTTTCCAGACATGGATTTTAGTTCTAAACTCCCATTTCAATCATTGGAACATTCTTAGAAGATGACAATGGCAGTCTCACACAAACCATTAGCTAATAAGCAATTTTCAAGTGATCGAATAATCAATACGAAACTTTCCAAGTCGACATTAATAAATGACTGTCTCATGCAAATCATGTAAGATGTTTCAAGGCAATTTCCACAAGATTATCTTTTGACATATAATGTCAAGAATAATGATGAACATAGCTAAGATAAAAATCTACCAGCACATATTTCGAGAAATAGATAAGCGAGTTAAACTCAGCTCGAAATATCAAATGTGTATGATATGAAAGTCTATATAAATATACGACTTTGTATCAGGAGATAGAATAGAATAGAATATACTTCTGAGTGATAGATAAGTTTTAGTCTCCATATACCTTTTGTTGATGAAGTTCCTCCGAGTTCTTTAGTAGATCTTCGTCTTCAGTTGTAAGCGCCGTGAAGTCTGTTAGAGCATTGCTCGGTCGAACTTGCAAGCGTTGTTATCTCAAGCTTTTTTGTCAATGTTAGTGATCAAAACTATAAGTCTTGGTTTCTAGTCTACTTATAGATGTCTCGGACTAGGACATAGATTGTGTAAATGAGCTTTAGATTTCACGGCGTTCATCATTTGAAGACGGAAAACTACTAAGGAGATCTTGTGGAACTTCATCAACAAAAGGTATGTGGAGATTGAAACTCATCTATCACTTGGAAAGTCTATTTCTACGCTATCTCCTATATTGAGACATGTCGTAGTGCTATATAGTTTTCTACTATGCACATTTGATATTTCTCGCTGAGTTTAACTCGCTTACATATTTCTCGAAATATATGTTGGTAAGCTTTCGCTTCGACCAAGTTCATCTTATATTCTAGACGAAAGTCAAAAGATGATCATGTGAAAATCGCCGAGTAACATCTTACATGGTTTGTGTGATACAATCATTTGGTGTAGACTTGGAATGTTTCGTAATGATTATTTCAATAACTTGAAAATTTCTTTGATGCTAATATTGTGTGAAAACGGCTATTTTCATCCTCTAAGAAAGTTTCAATGATTGGAATAAGAGTTTAGAACACTTAACCATTATTGGATTGTGACATGTTGTGTACTCTTGCACATATGTAATCCATGTCCGGGAACCATAGTATGCATACCCGTATGCGTACATGTTGGTTTGAGAAATCCAGGAACCTAAGTATGCGTACCCGTACGCGTACTGGCGTGAGGTTCATGTCCGAGTTTTTCTCTGCTGGGATTTGTGGTTTGCGTACCCGTTCGCGTACTGGCGAAACCCAAACTCAATCCGGGTATTTCAACCATGCGTACCCGTTTGCATACTTGAAGGTTAAAGTTCTAAAATCGGTTGTGTACATGAACTAATACATTTATATAATAAGGAATGCAATCTTTGCAAACCGTGTCTATAATGTTCATGAATAGATTCGAGTGAATCAAACCGATTTTGCTTCAATTGTGTTCTTGTATACTTTTACGAGAATATAGCAATTGAACAACTCTTTAACTAGTTTCAGTTGAGTCATTTGAACTAGTTATGGTTAAGATGAACAAGGTTGATATGAGAGTGTTCATATGGCTAACTTCGGTTAACTATTGTTGAGCCAACCTGGTGTACACGTTTAGGTACGGTTACTCAAACCTAAATGAAGGTACATTACATTTGTGTATAACAAGCTAAGTTCGATCTAACGGTTGAAAGATATTATCTTGAATTTAATCAGGTTTTCTTCTAACGGTGAATATTGAATGCTTTGTTACCAAGGTAACTTAGATTGCAAACCCTGATTTGAAAACTATATAAAGGAGAACTCTAGCAACTGGGAAACCTAATACCCACACTTCTATGTGATACTAGTTGTATAAGCTAGAGTTGATTCCCCTTTAACCATAGGTTTTTCGCGAAACCCTGTAGGTTAACGACTTGAATACTTCATTGGGATTGTGAAGCCAGACCCAATATTTTCTCTGTAGTTGCGTGATTTGATCTTGATGTTTCTATCGTATTGCGTGCAATCTTCTTTAAGATTAGCTTGAGATTTATTCTCCGATAGGCAAGATAAGAAGTAGTCACAAACATCTTCGCCTCATCATTTGTGATTCCATAATATCTTGTTTCACTTACAATACCATACCGTGTCACTCTCTTTCTTCCATACGATTAAGATTATTGTGATATGATTGATAATACTAGGCTGTTCTTCGGGAATATAAGTCTGATTTATCAATTGGTTCTTGTGCACCTTGATTTATCAATAGACTTTTCTGTGTGAGACAGATTTTTTTATCAAGTCTTCAACTTTAGGTCGTAGCAACTCTTAGTTGTGGGTGAGATCAACAAAGGGAATCAAGTGCGTAGTATCCTGTTGGGATCAGAGACGTAAGGAGCGCAACTGTACCTTGAATAAGTGTGAGATTGATTAGGGTACAACTACAGTACAGTCCAAAGTTCATTAGTAATAGGCTAGTGTCTATAGCGGCTTAATACAGTGTGGCATTCAAAGTTGGACTAGGTCCCGCGGTTTTTCTGTATTTGCGGTTTTCCTCGTTAACAAAATTCTGGTGTCTGTGTTATTTATTTTCCATGTTATATTTTGTTCTATAATTGAAATATCACAGGTTGTGAGTTGAATCGATCAATTGGTAAATCCAAACTTTGGTTGTTGATTGAAATTGATTGATCCTTGAACATTGGTCTTTGGTACTGTTCAGGTTAATTCTCTTTTATTCAATCGGGCTCGCAAATTCCTATTTGATGATTGCAGATTGAATTGATAGATACAGTTGTAATCTCTTTGATATACTTTCCTATAGATTGAGTCTGACTGTCTAGTTGATTCTCTTGAAAGTATATTGGAGTAAGTCCTCTCAGATTGCCAAGCGAATTGTTGGGTGTGGTTGTTACACCCCCGCTTTTTCAGTTGGTATCAGAGCAGGCAAACACGTATAGCCCTCATAAGTCTGTGTTTGTAGCGATATGAATATGGACAGAAGTGTTATGTCCATAAACGTACCACCAGTCTTCTATGGCTCCAATTACTTATGGTGGAAAATTGTTATGCGTGCCTTTCTTCAAGCGCGTGAGAATATAGCAATTGAACAACTCTTTAACTAGTTTCAGTTGAGTCATTTGAACTAGTTATGGTTAAGATGAACAAGGTTGATATGAGAGTGTTCATATGGCTAAATTTGGTTAAATATTGTTGAGCCAACCTGGTGTACACGTTTAGGTACGGTTACTCAAACCTAAATGAAGGTACATTTCATTTGTGTATAACAAGCTAAGTTCGATCTAACGGTTGAAAGATATTATCTTGAATTTAATCAGGTTTTATTCTAACGGTGAATATTGAATGCTTTTTTACCAAGGTAACTTAGATTGCAAACCCTGATTTGAAAACTATATAAAGGAGAACTCTAGCAACTGGGAAACCTAATCCCCACACTTCTATGTGATACTAGTTGTATAATCTAGAGTTGATTCTCCTTTAACCATAGGTTTTTCGCGAAACCCTGTAGGTTAACGACTTGAGTACTTCATTGGGATTGTGAAGCCAGACCCAATATTTTCTCTGTAGTTGCGTGATTTGATCTTGATGTTTCTATCGTATTGCGTACAATCTTCTTTAAGATTGGCTTGAGATTTATTCTCCGATAGGCAAGATAAAAAGTAGTCACAAACATTTTCGTCTCATCATTTGTGATTCCACAATATCTTGTTTCGCTTACAATACCATACCATGTCACTCTCTTTCTTCCATACGATTAAGATTATTGTGATGTGATTGATAATTCTAGGTTGTTCTTCGGGAATATAAGTCCGGTTTATCAATTGGTTCTTGTGCACCTTGATTTATCCATATACATTTCTGTGTGATACATATTTGTTTATCAAGTCTTCAATTATAGGTCGTAGCAACTCTTAGTTGTGGGTGAGATCAGCAAAGAGAATCAAGTGCGTAGTATCCTGTTGGGATCAGAGACGTAAGGAGCGCAACTGTACCTTGAATAAGTGTGATATTGATTAGGGTTCAACTACAGTATAATCCAAAGTTCATTGGTAATAGGCTAGTGTTTGTAGCGGCTTAATATAGTGTGGCGTTCAAAGCTGGACTAGGTCCCGCGGTTTTTCTGCATTTTCAGTTTTCCTCGTTAACAAAATTCTGGTATCTGTGTTATTTCTTTTCCATGTTATATTTTGTTCTATAATTGAAATATCACAGGTTGTGAGTTGAATCGATCAATTGGTAAATCCAAACTTTGGTTGTTGGTTGAAATTGATTGATCCTTGAACATTGGTATTTGGTACTGTTCAAGTTAATTCTCTTTTATTCAATCGGGCTCGCAAATTCCTATTTGATGATTGCAGATTGAATTGAGAGATAGAGTTGTAAGCTCTTTGATATAATTTCCTATAGATTGAGTCTGACTGTCTAGTTGATTCTCTTGAAAGTATATTGGAGTAAGTCCTCTCAGATTGCCAAGCGAATTGTTGGGTGTGGTTGTTACACACGCGCTTTTTCAGTTGGTATCAGAGCAGGCAAACACGTAAATCCCTCATAAGTCTGTGTTTGTAGCGATATGAATATGGACAGAAGTGTTATGTCCATAAACGTACCACCAGTCTTCGATGGCTCCAATTACTTATGGTGGAAAATTGCTATGCGTGCCTTTCTTCAAGCGCGTGATTTTAAAACATGGATTTATGTAGGTAATGGCTATGATCCTCCGGAAGTTACAGAAGGCGATGCAGCAGTTCCAAAGGATATTGGTAAATATGATGCTGCCGAGATTCTTGGTGCGAAGCAAAATTCTGACGGATTAAATGTTATCATTGATGCCATTACCCAAGAGCTCCAGCATCATGTGACTACTTGCATAAAGTCTAAAAATGTTTGGGATATCTTAGAAACCGTATTTGAAGGGCTGTGAAAAGGAAGCTAGGCTTCAAAACCTAAATTCTGATTGGGAAAACCTTCATATGGCAGATGAAGATTTATTTGATGAGTTCAATCACAAAGTGTCTGAAATTGTTAATGCATCTTTTGCATTGGGTAAGACTATTCTTGAAAAGGACATTGTGATGAAAATTCTCAGATCGCTGCCATCTAGATACGATTCTAAGAAGCATGCCATCGTTGAGGGAAATAACCTTGCAACTCTTTCCAGAAATACTCTGGTTGGGAAGTTAAAGATATTTGATCATGAGCATAAATCCAAATCCGTAAAGGATGTTGCTTTCAAAGCACAAAAGAACACTAAATTACTTGACAAAAGTAAAAGTGTTTGCGTCTCTGAAGATGATATTTCTGAGGATGATTCATTAGATGAAGATCTTGACAAGTCAGTCTCTTTGATCACAATACAGTTTAGAGATCTTCTTTTGAAGAGAAGTAAACGGTTCTCCAGAGATAAACCTAAGTCATCAGTTAAACCTCACAGTCGTGTTCCTCTTAAAAACAGGGATGTTGAAGAAAATGATAACGAGGATATGCCATAGTGCTTTAAGTGTAAAGGTTTTAGTCATTTTTCAACCGAACCACATAAAATACATTGGTGTTGATGGTGGATTTTCATTTAAGGCTAAAACTGTAAAAGCCAAAATTATGCGCTAACATCTTGCAAAAGATAAAGCCATTAACATGTGATGAATACTTCTTCACTTTACTAATTCACCTAGAATGGAGCATGTGGCAACAATCCCAGTATTCTATGAATTAAATACACGAAATTCATCCAGGTTAGAGCATGTGGCAACAATCCCATATACCCTGTGAATTTACAGCATTATTAATTAATGCATGACCAGCCTTGTATTTCCTGTACTCATTATCGGTGCGGCATGACGACTGAGTGTTGTTCTCAGCAGAGCAACACGAACCTCCAAGCATAAATAATGAAGCATGTATGAAATACCTGTACATGCTGCAACTCTCGGTGTGTTATACTAGCCCGATTTAGCATATTTGAATCTGGACGGTCCATATCAGTCTCAGAAACGATCACGACCATCCAACTTCACCAGCATGATTGGATGGATTAGATCGAATCCATGACCCCAAGCAGGTATTGGAATATTCACTACCGACCCAACGCGGGCCCCGCATGGTCGGCCTCCCAAAAGGGTGGCATAACTTGCCAAACCGTCCAAGCCAAAGCAGTATGGACGAAAAACCCTAAATTAGGGTTTGCGGCACATTACATGTGTCGCAAAACAGTCTCAACCATCCATCTTCGCAGGCATAGATGGAGGGTGTAGATGTAGATCCAAAGGGCCTATAGCATGTCAACACGCTCACTTTGTAAGCCCTTTACACACATGACCGATATGTCAGGACCAACCATGGCTGGTGGTTCCAGATCGTGCGCCCAAAGTGGGCATGCCGCACGGCTGACAAAACCATAATTAGGGTTTGCATTGATCGCAAACGTCCGTTTTCTCCCGATCGAATGGAGGGTTTATGAGTCGACCGAAAGGTGTCCGGGTGAGCATCAACATGATCACCGTGGACCCATCTATCTCCATACCCGATCGGACAAGGCATACCATGCCTGGTCGTTCCAATTCGCACGCCCAAACTAGCGTGGTCACACTTCCCAATCGCAAACTGATCTCGACCACTTAACTTCGCCGGACGAATTGAGTGGCTTAGATCACGTACCTATGGGAAAGTAAGGTATAGGCATGTACACCAGCCTGCCACTTACACGCCGAACCAATCGGCCAGGACCGACCAAGCTTGGTCGTCCGGAAACGCGCGCCTGAAGAAGACATGACGCGCGGCATTTACGGCACCAAACTTCTGTTGTAAATCAATCATGACCGCTCTTCTTTACCGGAAAAATCGAGCGGTCCAGATCACACTTTCATGGGACAATGAGGTATGGGCATGTATACCGGCATGCCGTCTACACGCATGCCCGATCGGCCATGCCAAAATCATGTCCCAAGCTTGGATTCGACCAAGCTGAAAAGTGGTGCGTGCACACCTCTTCCAAAACCCTAATTTCACTAACGGTCGCAGATGAGTGTCTCAAAGATCATCTCGTCCGTCCAACTTCACCGGCTTGGTTATACAGCCCCAGTCAGGAGTTAATTGGTCAGTGAGGCGTCATGAAAATCACCACTCGTCACTCTACTACACCATGTGGTCGGCCAAGGGAGGACTTGCTTACGCAACCTCCAAACCATCACATGAAGTAGGCTGGAAATGAGGCTATTTTGAGACGCTCAAACAGCGATGCTTCATACATGCTGAATATACTCGATGCGGTACCTGCATAGAATACACACGATACTTCACAAGTATCGACTTCCTAAATAACTTAGTTATTTAATCTAGCATTACATGCTACTTTCTGTGGGTCCCACGATCCACACACTCGAGACATCAATCATGTCACAAACTGTGGGATACATACTGGGGTATTGGTCTGGCGGTTTATAGCGTGCAGCGCACAATGCGCCATCACAAGAACGTGTCAGGAAGTCATGGACGGCTAGTGATGATGGGAGAAGTGGGCAAGACTGGTCGTGTGACACCAACACACGACTCCACTACTCCATCACTCCACTTTCTCCACTTCCCACGAGATACGAGGGTTAGGCTTAAAGACTTGTATAAATAGGTTCTCCTCCCTATTTTCCAAAAGAGAAACAAGGCAAGACAAGACAACGGAGGCAAGTGTTGATACAATCGTATTCAAACACCGGAAATGATAGCTTACATCCTGCAAGCCAGTTCAGCTTTCTGATACAAGTCATACATAGCCAACACCTTCACAATCTCAACACCTTCTTCGCTTCCCTCCCTAAGATCAACCCCATCTCCTTCACTTTGTGACCGAAACAAGTCTGGAACGGCCATTTCTTGGTTTAGGTCGGATTTGCACAGATTGATTTCTCGAATCTACAAGCACTCCCGTGTAGTGCATTTGCTTAAGGTTTAGACTCATTTCTCATCCACACACCCCAAATTACCAAAACCGGCAGAAATAGTTTTCACCCATAAACAACTGGGAACAAAGGTCTTGCTGCAACTCTTGATGAAATGTCTGATCACTATGATTCCAATGAGGACGAAAAGTCAAGTGTTGCACTTCTTTGTGAAAATATTGATTTTGATTATTGAGAAATACATACATCAATCTTGATATTCTTTCAGAAGAAACCTCAACCAGTCTGGAAGAAAATGTTGATCTTTCTGTTGGATGATTTTTCAGGTTCCACTATGTGTCTAGCAGCCTACACGTCCTTGGCATCTGAATCATCCTCTGTGTTGACATTCTCTTATTGGTCTCTCAAAGGTCATGAACTTTCAAAGTGTTTCAAGTACAAACACAATATGAGATATGTCAACAAATTTCAACGAAGATCGAATCGATTAGCAAACAAGCTCAAACTTGTTAAAAATTCGTCAGAGGTATTTAAACCCTTCTCTTCTTCAAAGAAGTTAGTTTCTAAAGAAAAGACAAGACCACTAGAGAAAAAATATGGTCTAAACATTCTGAAAAACAGGGTTCTATGAATTCCCTTTAAAAAGGTTATGGTGGACAGATTATTGTTCATCCCAGCACAACTTGATTGTGTTGATTGGTGCATCTTGTCTCATGCGCCTGATCAAAAGAGACAAGATTGTGCACACCTCAGGCTTTAGGAAAAGAGAAATGTTTTTTAATTTGTCTGGTTTTTCTCTTCTTAGCTTTGTTGTGTTTTGCAAGTTTGGAATTCTTCCATCCTTTCATATCTAATTGATATTGGAAGGGACTTCCCTGTTTAATCAATAAAAAGAGGGTTATTCTCGACAATTCTACTCTTTTTAGGGTTGTGAGTTGTGCGTGCATGAACTTTTGAGTTTAAAGTTTCCGTAACCCTATATTCCTTTTCCTTCTCTAAAACTCTTTTTATCTTAAGACTGCTTGTTGAGTTTAAATTGTGATTTCCTCTCACAAATCCGTACGCATTGATACTCCAAGCATGCTGTCTTCTGATGGAAAAGATGTTAATATGATTGCTAAGCCATCAATCATGAAGGAAAAAGATAGATCTCCGTTACCTCCAACTTTGAAAATAAAAAGAAGGAATGTGAGGAAGCCAAGAGTTGTTCCTTCAAATTCTCAGAAGTTTTCTGGTGTTCTTGAAGAGTTGAAGGAAACAAGGAAGGAGATTCAAAAAATAAAGGCTATTGCTTTGAGAACTCTTGAAATTCAGAAGGCCCTGGTTCGACATTAGTTTAAGAGGTTTGTTGGAATTGACTCCTTTCTTCATGAACCTTATGTTCTCATGGATGTTGACGACAAAGAATTCAGGGACGATAAATAATTTTTCAGACGTATCAATGTCTAGGAAACTTCTTATGAGAATTTATTCTTGTGTTTTAAAAAGGATAACTAGGGTTTGGAATATCCATTATTGTGAGTACACATAGCTATTGCCAACGTTTTCATCTTGCAATGTTTCTAGTTTTATTTGTTTAAATTCTAAGTTATTTGGAAGATGATTTTTTTGCAGTATTAATCTTTATGGTTTCATATATTACAATTTGTTATGGGATATGTTTTTTACGTCCATGAACCTTGACTGTCCCATATGAATTAAAAAGTTATCTCTATTATATGTCGGTATGAAAGTATTGATAAAAGATAGAATGAACTTTTGACAACAAAAGTTAAGCCTATTATGTCTTTATTAATGGAAGATATGGTGAACTTTTGTTTACAAAGATTAAGTCTATTATATGTCATTGTGGAAATAGTGATGAAAAATAGAATGAATCTTTGATTATTCCGCAGTATTGGTCCTACCCTGATCCACATCTTTGTGTATATACTGTGTTGCTCCGTAAGTTTTCTTATGTCGGGCATGGCCAATTGAATTGATCATTTTTCTTGTGGTTGACTCAGTTGAGATTTTTGGATACAAATTCATATTCTCATGTGATTTGATTATGTCCAAAGAAATTATTCTTTTCTTGTAAAAGTAAGGTCGATCTTGTTGTTCTTTAGGGAATGACATTTTATGGGGGAGAGTTCTTATTTGAACTTGTGCTTAATTGCCATATCTTTGTGGGAGTACTGTTGTGGAATATTGTAGGAGTTTTCTTGTATCTTTATGTTTGAGGGTGAAAACAGTTTCTGCCGATTTCGGTAATTTCGGGTGTGTGGGTGAGAAACGAGTCTAAACCCTAAACAATGTACTACACGGGAGTACTTTAGATTCGAAAGATCAATTTGTACAAGTCCGGCCTAAACCAATAAATGGCCATTCCAGACTTGCTTCGGTCACAAAGTGAAGGAGAATGGGTTGGTTTTGGGGAGGGAAGCAAGGAAAGTGGTGAGACCAGAATAGTAGATTTCTGGAAGAGTAGTTGTGTTACTACGACTTGTATCAGAAAAGTGGGAAGGATAACAAAATGGTAAGCTAGAAAGTATTTTCTGAGTGTTGTATATTCCCGAATGAACTTGTTGTTCGGTGGAAATAGGTAAGACATATTTATACAAGTCGAAGTGAAACGTACTCTGGTCTCATTAAGGAATGAAAAATGGGTAAGTAAATGGGAGGAGGTGGTAACGCATGGAATTAATGTTCCATGAAACCGTTAACGCATGAATTGATGTAAAAAGCGTTTCACCATTAACTCCCTGTATTTACTAACCGCCTCACCCTTATGACACTTCCTTATGACAGGCGTAGTGTACGCCGCACGCTGTTAACCGCCAAACCAATACCCAAAGAGGATCCCCCAGTTTGTGATATGTGTTGATGTCTCGAATATTTTTGTGGAAAACATGTACATGTTGTTCTTGCCTGGCAACTCGTACTTGGGAGACTTGCTAGCTTGGTGACCTTCGACGGTCGAGATTTTTCATCTCAAGAGGAAAGATAGTCGTTGATCGTACAAGTTTTCGTTTTGGTAGCCGTGTAGGGAAGGCCAGCATGGTGGCGCGGCTATGTTGGCTAGGGCCAAGGCAGGGCGTGGTTTGGCTTGGCATGGCGGGGCCAAGGGTTTTCCATGGGCACATGGTGCGGCTAGCTTGGCTAGGTGCGGTTTGGCTTGACATGTGGGGCCAAGGGTTTGCCATGGGCGCATGGTATGGCTAGCTTGGCTAGGTACGGTTTGGTTTGGCATGTGGGGCCAAGGGTTTGCCATGGGCGCATGGCGTGGCTAGCTTGGCTAGGTGCGGTTTGGATTGGCATGTGGGGCCAAGGGTTTGCCATGGGCGCATGGCGTTGCTAGCTTGGCTAGGTGTAGTTTGGCTTGGCATGTGGGGCCAAGGGTTTGCCATGGGCGCATGGTGTGGCTAGCTTGGCTAGGTGCGGTTTGGCTTGGCATGTGGGGCCAAGGGTTTGCCATGGGCATGGCGTGGCTAGCTTGGCTAGGTGTGGTTTGGCTTGGCATGTCGGGCCAAGGGTTTGCCATGGGCGCATGGCGTGGCTAGCTTGGCTAGGTGTGGTTTGGTTTGGAATGTGGGGCCAAGGGTTTGTCATGGGCGCATGGCGTGGCTAGCTTGGCTAGGGGCGGTTTGGATTGGCATGTGGGGCCAAGGTTTGGCGAGACCAAGCTAGGTTCGTGACCAAGCTAGGGTTTTGGGCCAAAGGTTGTTTGGTAACCTCGGACGGCTAGGATTTGCTCCTGGGATTGAAGGGCGACCGTTGATTGTCGCACGCCTTCGTTTTGGTAGCCGCGTAGGGAAGGCCAGAAAGGTGGCGCGGGTAGGTTGGCATGGGGCCATGGCAAGGTGCGCTTGGCATGGCGCGGTAGGTGTGGCTGGCATGGTTTTCCATTGGCATAGGGGTGCGGCTAGCATGGTTGGCATGCCTTGGCGCGGTAGGTGTGGCTGGCATGGTTTGCCATTGGCACTGGGGTGCGGCTAGCATGGTTGGCATGCCTTGGCGCGGTAGGTGTGGCTGGCATGGTTTGCCATTGGCACAGGGGTGCGGCTAGCATGGTTGGCATGCCTTGGCGCGATAGGTGTGGCTGGCATGGTTAGCCATTGGCACATGCGGTGTGAGAAATAGGGTTTTAGCCTGTCGAAACCCTAATTAGCATTAAAAAAGGTACCCCGGTAATTTTCTCAGAAAAATTAAAGGGTTCAATAAATGTGCTTGGTTTGGACATTATTACTCAAGTTACTGTGACGTCATTGTCGACTAGGGTTTTACGATTTTACCCTAAGCTAAAACCACCATCAACATTATGTCCCCTGCTTAGCTCGGAACAGGTGCCTTGTTGCGAGGTAAGCATATGTTGGTGACAGACAGGGATGGAATCAAGATGTAAATTATTGCAAAAATGGTCAGGAAAATCCGACAAACCTTTTTGAGGGGTGAAGAGAGTTTTTGCTTCCCGTGTTGGCGGCCCTGCATAAGTTGTACTGGGGATGCAGACCGTGGAGTGGTGAGACGAAAGTTCTTGGCTTGGTGCAGTCGTACATCACCGAGGCGGAGCGGGCGCGGTCTTGGAAGGCAAAGCATAGCGGACGACTTGGCACGTGGGGCCAAGAGGTGGCGTGGTCTTAGGAAAATTTGTTGGTATTGGCAGGTTCATGGTACGGACATCTTGGAGAGGCAAAGCGCGCGTGGATGACTTGGCATAATAGGGTCGCAATAATGGAGCGGGTGGCCTGGCATGGTGCGGCCATGGCAAGGCTAGGCGTACACGGACGGCTAGGCGTGGTGGGGCCGTGGAAAATAGAGCAGAGCAAAAAAGACGAGCGATCTTAAGAAAGTCCCTTGTGCTCGTGGTACTACTGGTTAGGCTGGAATGGAGCCACTAGTGTAGATTTGGTGTGAAGGGAAGATGCTAGCACTGGTCGGCTTGGACTTTGAGCCGTTAGCACTGGATCGTCTTGGAATGGAGACGCAGGTATCGTGCGGCTTGTAAAGGAGCCGTTAGCACTGGATCGTCTTTGAATGGGAGCCTCTAGCATAAATTTGGCGCGGGCGCTAATCCGTTGTCCTGGCATGGCGTGAGCATTGGATTCAGGAAGACAACAACTTGCTTCAATGGGAAGGTAACGACTTTTTCGAGAGGTAAGGAGAGTTCATGATCCCCGTGTTTGGAAGCCTTGCATAGATTTTATTTGTGGTGTAGACTGTGAAGCGGTGAGATGAAGATCGTCGGCTTAGTCTGGCTATGTATCATCTTGGCTGGGTTAGGGAATATCATGACGCTGGCTCGGCGAGTTGTTGGTGTTGGCGCATTAGCATGAAAGGCGCGGATCGTTGTAAAAACTGAACGTGGAGCGCTGGCAAGACTGGCACTGGCAAGGAAAGCGCGGATGTCTTGGGAGTGGCAAGGCTTGATCTTGTGGGACCGATTGCCTTTCTTCATGCACGTCTTTAACAGTGAATTCTTTCCTTATTCAAAAATCTGGAAGCGTTACACCCATAAGAGAGCGTTACTTCTCCTTTCCCCGTTTTAGGGTTTGTGCAATACATATATTGCTGGTGAAATTGTATCATCTTCCTCTTTCCAGTTGTTCGTTGGTGAAGTTAGGGTAAGGCTCGTTCCTCCTCCTGGTTTGGTATTGTGATGGAATCTCCTAGCAACGATCGTACCTCCTTTTTCCGAGAGATAAGTAGAATTCGCGATCCTTGCGCATTGCAGCTTTGCGTAAATCCTGGTATGGTTGTGCGTCTTCAACGCTAGGGTTTTGGAACGCAAGGCGGAGCTGCTAGCATAGACTTGGCATGAAAGGGACCCATTAGCACTGATTTGGCTTGGAATGGGCGTGGGCTGCTTGAAAAAGCGTTGCCCAAGCATGGCGTTGGCGAAGCAAAGGTGCGGACTATTTACACGGTGGTGGCTTGTCTTCGCGGGACCGATTTCCTTTCCTCCTTACTTAGCCAGAATAGGAAATCCTTTCCTCATCCAAATTCCAAGAGTGTTATGCTTTCGGATGGAAAATTTGCTACCCGAGATATTGCTGGGTAAAGTGCTTGAAGAAGCTCTGACAGAGGTGTTGGCAACTCGTGCATCCGCTTTCTATGACCAGTTTCCCTTTTTTGCTGGTTTTTCTTTGTTGTATAGACGTCTTGGTGCTTTTGCATACTTATTGTTATCTTCTTGGTATTCATGGCGAAGTTAGGGTTTCACCAATTAGCATCCCGCTTGCGGTTTCACATCTTTGAATAAAACTTCTTATTTGAAAGACTTCAATCTTCCATTAGAATATGTTGTTCGATCTTCCATTCCCTTCAGAGCTCCTGAGTAATTGAATAAGGCACTTCCTGTACGTTTTAGCTTTGCGTCCGTACTGGTGATTTGTTACTTCTTCCATGTGAAACTAAAATATGGAGGAGTACGGGTTCCCTTCGTAGTGATTGCTGCTGCGGTGAAGCTCTGGCTGGTATCAAAAAATGAGCGGCAACAGTTCTTGATAGCAGATGTAATCAGAAGAGACTACATTGTCGTGGGAACAAAGTAAGTTGGCTAGAATCGTATGGGCATCCCATGTAGTAAAAGGGTTGGCTGGATGCGTAACCGAGAAAAACTGTCCATGGTCACGAGTTTTGGCGGGATGGATCAAAAGGTGGCCATGACTACGAAGATTGGCTGGCTGCGATCATGATCCTTGACGTGGGGAGCGTGGTGGCATGACCCTTTGCAAGAAGGAGTGGTGTTGAAGCGACTTCGGCTCTTGGAGAGGACGTTGAAACTTAAGGACCCAAATGATGAAGATTATGGAGATAACGCCGAAGCGGAGCGGCTGCTGGAGCGAACGTTGAAGCGGAGCGGTTGCTGAAGCGAACATTGAAGCGGAGCCGCTGCTGGAGAACGTTGAGGTGGAGCCACTTCTGGAGAGAACGTCAAAACGGCGCCTTGAAACTCTCAGAGCCTTGACGGTTACAATACATTGGTTAGGAGTCCCCACTTCCATCTATCGACCGTGCTTTCCAGGAGAGGTTGAGGTTCGAGAACGGCTTCCCTGGCTGGAAAAAGCTGCTTTCCTGATGCAGTGCGGTTGAGGGATGCAAATATGTCTTGACACTACGCCTTGGAGAAATATAGAATCTCACATAACTTTGCCTCGATTTTGGAAAAGTCGTTCCCGATCTTTACGTGTGATGAAATTGGATTGCTGATTCCCTTCTATTGGGCGTTCAAGAGCAACGCGAGCCTCTTCATCTATAAACGCACGTCCTGCTGAAGTTCCTTTTGTCTTTTCATAAAATCAACAGTGGTAAAAGGAGGTCGGCTCCTTCCGGATCTTCCAGTATCTTGCCCTGATGGTGGAGTAGCGTCTTTGGTGACGGTTGGAGCTATCATGCTTGAAGAAACGTTGGGGTGGCGGAAGCGGCTCTGGTTCTGGTGATCGTAAGTGTATCGCGCAGAGATGGCACAGTTTTGATCACGAGTCCGGAGCCATGGCACATTTCGAATGGTGAGGATGGCGCTGCTTTGGCTGGTTGTGGAGAGGAGAATATGGTGCTGGAAGGGCGCAAGATGTTAGCGCTGGAAGGATGCAAGCCATTAGCGCAGTGTGTGGTATTGTGGCTGGCATGCGCGTGTGGCATGTGTGCCTGGCATACGCGTCCAGTAAGCGCGTCGGCATGCATGTCAGTAAGCGTCCATATATGCGCGTCTGGTATGCGCGTATGGCAAGCGCGTCTGGTAAGCGCGTCTGGCATGCGCGTCTGGTGAGCGCGTCTGGAAAGCGCGTCTGGCATGCGCGTCTGGTAAGCGCGTCTGGCAAGCGCGTCTGGCATGCGCGTTTGGTAAGCGCGTCTGGTATGCGCGTCTGGCATGCGCGTCTGGCAAGCGCGTCTGGTAAGCGCGTCTGGCAAGCGCGTCTGGTAAGCGCGTATGGCATGTGCGTCTGGTAAGCGCGTGGAGGAAGCTTTGTCTTCGATTGACGACATGTGCACCGTGACTGGTCATACCGTTTCTGAGGATGTAATCTCGAGCTGGAGGTTCCATCGTGTCATGTGTGTAAACTTTGAATTCAACGTTCTTTGGTTCGTTGAAGGTTTCTCTGAGGTCGAGAAGTTTCTGGTCGAAACATTCGAAGGTCCTTCCGCAGACATGGTGAAGAAGCAGGAAGCGGAATTCAAAAAATTGTGCAGGCAGCTGAAGTTGAAAAGGGCGGCTCTCCAGAGCACAAGGGAGGCCTTTTCTAAAAGGAGCAAGCCGTTGTTGGAAAACTTTCCTTGAATACATTTCTGTCTTTTGAACTTCTTATTTTTAGGTTTTTTTTTTTTTTTTTTTTTTTTTTTTAAAAGCAAATGGAAACGCCTGGTTTATGGTTTTGATTTTCTGGATTTGTGGGGTTGACAGATAAATGTTACCTTGATGGTTTTGGATTATTCTTTTGGAATGAATTGTTTAGGAATGAATTATTTAGAAATGAATTGTATTTGGAAATGATGTTGTCTTGGTTATGATTAAAAGTGTTGCAAGCATCCCAGGAAAACCATGGAACCGTGCGTTTGGTAGATGACATAGGGTGAAACATAACATGGCTATTGGTTTTATCATTCCCGTGAAAACTTGAAAGAGCAAACCATGTATCTTGTCTAGGTAGGACTTACTTGGTTTTTTAGGTCTCCTGATGAAAAGGAAACCTTTCGGGTGCACAACCGAGTTTTATGGGAAGCACCGCCGTGATTGTGGAAAGTCCTCAGCCATTACTGAGTTGCCTGATAACCGAGTCACTGATTCTCGGGCGGATCGTTTGCTTCAATTTCCTGGGAAGTCCCCAGTCATCCCTTGTCGTGTCATGACTGATAATCGAGTCGTCTGGTAACTGAGTCGTCGATCCTTGAGAAGATCGCCTGCTTCTACCATCTTGATGTCTGGGTCGAATGAGATCGATGGTCGAAGATTGACATTGTAACCGAAAGATCAATCTCCCAATGTGGTCGCCAATTGTTTGAGGGTGAAAACAGCTTTTGCCGATTTCGGTAATTTCGGGTATGTGGGTAGAGAAACGAGTCTAAACCCTAAACAATGTACTGCACGGGAGTACTTTAGATTCGAGAGATCAATCTGTACAAGTCCGGCCTAAACCAAGAAATAGCCGTTCTAGACTTGCTTCGGTCACAAAGTGAAGGAGAATGGGTTGGTTTTGGGGAGGGAAGCAAGGAAAGTGGTGAGACCAGAATAGTTGATTTCTGGAAGAGTAGTTGTGTTAGTACGACTTGTATCAGAAAAGTGGGAAGGCTAACAAAATGGTAAGCTAGCAAGTATTTTCTGAGTGTTGTATATTCCCGAATGAACTTGTTGTTCGATGGAAATAGGTAAGACCTATTTATACAAGTCGAAGTGAAACGTACTCTGGTCTCATTAAGGAATGGAAAAATGGGTAAGTAAATGGGAGGAGGTGGTAACGCATGGAATTGATGTTCCATAAAACCGTTAACGCATCGAATTGATGTTCCATGAAACCGTTAACACATGGAATTGATGTAAAAAGCGTTTCACCATTAACTCCCTGTATTTACTAACCGCATCACCCTTATGATACTTCCTTATGACGGGCGTAGTGTATGCCGCACGCTGTAAACCGCCAAACCAATACCCAAAGAGGATCCCCCAGTTTGTGATATGTGTTGGTGTCTCAAATGTTTTTGTGGAAAACATGTAGCATGTTGTTCTTGCCTGGCAAGTCGTACTTGGGATACTTGCTAGCTTGGTGACCTTCGACGGTTGAGATTTTGCATCTCAAGAGGAAAGATAGTCGTTGATCGTTACACGCTTTCGTTTTGGTAACCGTGTAGGGAAGGCCAGCATGGTGGCGCGGCTAGGTTGGCGTGGCCAAACTTAGGTTTTTGGGCCAAAGGTTACCATGCGTTGTCTGGTAACCTTGGATGCCTAGGATTTTCTCCTGGGATTGAAGGGGGGCCGTTGATTGTCGCACGCCTTCGTTTTGGTAGCTGAGTAGGGAAGGCCAGCATGGTGGCGCGGTTATGTTGGCATGTCGTTGGCATGGCATGGTTTGGCGTGGCCAAACTTAGGATTTCGGTCCAAAGGTTACCATGCGTTGTCTGGTAACCTTGGATGGATACGATTTGTTCCTGGGATTGAAGGGCAACCGTTGATTGTTGCACGCCTTCGCTTGGGTAGCCGTGTAGGGAAGGCCAGCATGGTGGCGTGGCTATGTTGGCTAGGCCAAGGTAGGGTGTGGTTTGGCTTGGCATGGCGGGGCCAAGGGTTTTCCATGGGCACATGGTGCGGCTAGCTTGGCTAGGTGCGGTTTGGATTGGCATGTGGGGCCAAGGGTTTTCCATGGGCGCATGGTGTGGATAGCTTGGCTAGTGCGGTTTGGCTTGGCATGTGGTTCCAAGGGTTTGCCATGGGCGCATGGCGTGGCTAGCTTGGTGATGTGACTCAATAATGTTGTAGAAAGTGGTAGTAAGGTTGTCGTTCACTCGGACTTGACGAGATTGATTTTAAGAATTAATAAAATAAAATAAAAGAAAAATATATACAAATATTGTCACAAGATGAAGAGATGTGCTGGGACTCAGGATTCGGCCAAACTCATAACAAAAGGTTCAAATATTAATTCTTTTAACAATTATCGCTCAACAAATAAAAACATGGACTCTTATTTTTGCCAAGGTAGATTCTCAAAATATTAGTTATAAATCGTAAGCATGGGACATCAAACATTTAAGCAAGCATGACCCATCTAATAAAATAATAACTAATTTAATCAAATCATAATTCAATTTTTAATTAGTGCAAAAGTCATAAAAAGAATTAATTAAAATTACCCATGTATGAAATTTGTCTTCCTCCGTCGTCCCAAAGTAATGGGGGTCTAGCTCATCATGTTGGAAACACGCTCAAAAGTCGATTTCATTGCTCAAAAATGGTTTACAAATGATGAACAAAGGAGAAATGATGAAAAACGGGTTTGCAACAGTTATAGTTGTTGCAAACACTGTTACAAAGGATTGTCACAGTTAATTTTAAGTCTGTCTTCGTATTACGACCCACGCCTAAGTGTCGTTGTCACTGTAGAAGAACGACAGTTCCCTGTGCGTTGATGTTCTTCGTGTTCTTCAATGGCAGCAGCAGAAAAATATTCTGTAACTCGATTTTTATTGCTCTGTGGTTGCTCTAAAACCTCCCAAACTCTCCGTAAACCTTCTACTCGACCTCAACAACTTATATATACCCGACAGGGCAAAGATATCACGACAATAACTCCTCAAATTCTCTCATTACACGGCTTTGATAAAAATATCCTCGGGAATATTTTATTTCCATTTTTTGCTTCTACACGGCCTCGATGTCAGTAAATAAGTCTTTGAATCTTCCTTACTTAACTCCTACACGCTTTTGAAGTGACCAAACACGAGCAGACACGCTGTAATCCCGTGTTTTTCTTCCCATGCACAGACTCCTGTTTTTCATCCAACACGAGTTATCTAGACAAATTTGGACGATTTAATCGACCCATACCTATCTGTTAGGGCCAAAGGAAGATACCCAAACAATCTCAGCCATTTAGTCTCACTGAAACACCTTCAAATTTTCATTCTAAATTTTTTCCGTCAAAGAGCTTTTTTTTCCCGCCAAAACACATTTTCAAACAAAGAAGAAGGTCACCCCTTATCCAACAATTTGGGGTGCGAATATCATTAGGTGCCCCTTAGTAATTGGGTTACCCCTTATCCAAAGTGGGAGTCTCGAATAGCAAATGTCCTCAGGGGGTGTTCGAGCAACTTTTCGAGCCGAATTTTCCAACAATCTTTATTTCCAAAAATACCTAAAAACACACAAAACACCATAATAAGGACAAAAACGAGTACTAACAATACGAAACATTGAGGACAAATTAGACACATAAATGCGTCTATCACTTGGTTAGGTGCGGTTTGGCTTGGCATGTGGGGCCAAGGGTTTGCCATGGGCGCATGGCGTGGCTAGCTTGGCTAGGTGTGGTTTGGCTTGTCATGTGGGGCCAAGGGTTTGCCATGGGAGCATGGTGTGGCTAGCTTGGCTAGGTGCGGTTTGGCTTGGCATGTGGGGCCAAGGGTTTGCCATGGGCGCATGGTGTGGCTAGCTTGGCTAGGTGAGGTTTGGCTTGGCATGTGGGGCCAAGGGTTTGCCATGGGCGCATGGCGTGGCTAGCTTGGCTAAGTGTGGTTTGGCTTGGCATGTGGGGCCAAGGGTTTGCCATGGGCGCATGACGTGGCTAGATTGGCTAGGGGCGGTTTGGCTTGGCATGTGGGTCCAAGGTTTGGCGAGACCAAGCTAGGTTCGTGACCAAGCTAGGATTTTGGGCCAAAGGTCGTTTGGTAACCTCGTACAGCTAGGATTTGCTCCTGGGATTGAAGGGCGATCGTTGATTGTTGCACGCCTTCGTTTTGGTAGCCGCGTAGGGAAGGCCAGCAAGGTGGAGCGGCTAGGTTGGCATGGGGCCATGGCAAGGTGCGTTTGGCATGACGCGGTAGGTGTGGCTGGCATGGTTTGCCATTGGCACAGGGGTGCGGCTAGCATGGTTGGCATGCCTTGGCGCGGTAGGTGTGGCTGGCATGGTTTTCCATTGGCACTGGGTGCGGCTAGCATGGTTGGCATGCCTTGGCGCGGTAGGTGTGGTTGGCATGGTTTGCCATTGGCACAGAGGTGCGGCTAGCATGGTTGGCATGCCTTGGCGCGATAGGTGTGGCTGGCATGGTTAGCCATTGGCACATGCAGTGTGAGAATTAGGGTTTTGGCCCGTCGCAACCCTAATTAGCATTAAAAAAGGTACCACTGGTAATTTTCTCGCAGACAAATTAAAGGGTTCAATAAATGGGTTTGGTTTTGACATTATTACTCTAGTCTGTGACGTCATTGTCTGACTAGGGTTTTACGATTTTACCCCTAAGCTAAAAACCACCATCAACACTTTATAAATTCCTTGATAGTGTACGTGGGGGAGAGTTCTAACAGTATAATATCTGTGGCATACGTGGTGGCGTGGCATCATAATCAATCAGTAGAACATGGTTTCTCTATTTGTAATATAATTTGTGTACACCTTGTGTGATAAAATTGCTAGTTCCATTTTTGCAAAACTTGCGTCTAATGTCCTCTGTGTTGATGTTCCAGATTCCCATTGCTATTTGGACCCCCAGGATCAGGAGAACAACTTTTTTGCAAGCACTTGCTGGGTGCTTGATAGAAGTTTACATATTTGAAGGCATTGCAAGAGACATTGTGATTTATCATTGAGGCTTCTCTAGTAATTTTAGAGGAGTTACAGGAGGAATACAATGCTCTGCAGGAGAAATTTAAGAACAATATTGAAACCCTTCAAGATATTTACATCCCAGAATATGAAAAGCTATATACACCAAGGCATAAAAAAATGTTCCAAAAATTCCCCATTTTTGGCTCGATGCTATGGTGGCAGATTCATTTCTAAAATCCGAGGCGATATTTATTGTTTTTTTTTTTATGGAAAGAGGGGTCGCTAAATTTTATTTAATAGACTACCTCATTCAAATTGAGTTTTGAATGACTGCATAGAAGAGGTGCTAGATAAAAAAACCCTATTATTTCATCATCATACATAATATATATTGTATCGGCTAATATATTATTGGTTTAGATTAAGACATGTTTATTTTTTTTGTTCTTTTTATTTTTTGATTCAGAATTCTGAAAGTGGTCATTCTGTACTGGAACATTTAACTAACATCTCCAGGGTACTAACGGATGACGGTTTTAAGCTCCAATTTTGTTTTCGAGACAACCCCAATTTTTTTAACCGTTAACTAAAAGTGGAAATCATCGAGAACGGTGCTCAAGTGAAAGAAATTCGAGGGTAAGTTTTTTTAATGCTAGCTGGTGGCTTCTTTCTTTCGTTTGTCATTCGATTCGTATTATTTTAGTTTTGAATTATATGTTATTCGTTTTTTTAGTGGCCAAATTAGTATACACAAAAAGTCTAAAGCTACTTCATTGTTTTTTTTTTTTTTTTGTAACCCATATTTTTCATTTAATTTTAATTTTTTCTAAATTTTTTGACTTTTTTGTTAATTTTCTTTATTCAGTTTCTTGAAATCTTATTTAGCATCTTTTGTTTACGTTTTTGAACACTTTATACCGTACAGTGGAACTTCGATAAATTGTTCCTCGATAAATTGATTACTTCGCTAAAATAATAAAATTCTCTGGTCCTAACAAGGCTTGGATTAGCTAAATTTTAACTCGATAAATTAATAACTTAGCTAAAATAATAATTTTCTTTGGTCCCAACGCTATTAATTTATCGAAGTTTTACTGTAATTTCAAAAGCTTTTTTTAGAACGCACAATTGGGGGATATCAAAACTAATTGGGGGATATGAATTACTTCCCCAACCTTAGGTGCCTATTAAGGGATGTTTTTTGGGTATGAAAATACTAAAACACCCTTAGATTAATAAATTTTTTTTATGAAAAGACTGTTATACCCTCCCCAAAAAATAAAAAACCTTAAAATCAATTCCCAAACACAAAATCAGTATCCCCCATTTGAATACCGGCATACTCGTGTTTTGAGAAGAAAAAAATTCTTCATCTTCTTCATCGTTCTTCGTTTGTTCTTCATCGACGATTAATCGTTAGATCAAAAATTCCTTCGTCGATTAACCTACCCGAATCATAACCATGCCTCCACGGAAGAAAACAACTTCCCAATCGAACCCAATTCAATCGAATCCAAGTAAATCGAACCCAAGAGCGATTGTTCAACAGAAATTGAAAAAAAAACTTGATTTGATTGCTCAAGAGGAAGAAGACAAAGAAGCAGAGTTATCGGACGATGAACTACTAGCAAGGATGGCTTCTGTGAGAAGGTTAGTCATTTTGAACTGTTTAATTAGTGTTTCACTCGATTTGTAGCTATGGGTTTAGGTCAAAATCGCGAAACCCTAACTGCAAATTTTGAGTTTCTGAAGTTCCGGCATTCAATTTAGTATGAATACCGCACCGGTAGTTAAAACCGGCATGCCGGCAAAATTTTTAAAATGGGGGATATCTTATACCGGGATTGCAAGGAGTATGAATACCATGCCGGTGGCATTAGTTCCGGCGTCGTATTCATACAACGAGCATGCCGATACTAAGCTGTTTCAGACAAAAAAATGGCGGTTTCAAAAAGGAAAATCAAATTTTCGGTCTCTTTGAAGCATTACATGTGTGTTGGAGTTGCTTGTATGTTGAACATGTTTACTTTCTTGGGTTGGTTCTTCATAAAACACTTCATGGTCACGAAAATCATGATCCAAGGGGGTTGGTTCATCATATAACTCCAATTGTGAGTTGTTATCATACACCGAAGATTGAAGATATGATTGTTGTTGTAGTTGAGCTAAAGATTCAGCTGCTGCAATTCTCTCATCACAATCATCTTCCATTTTCAAAAAAAAAAATTACACTCAATTTTTTTTTTTCTTTCCTTCTACTCCTCACTCACACAAATTAAAATAAAAACACACATTAATCTATCCCCCAAATACTTAAGATTTTTACTAATTATTCTTAACCACTAAACATGATTAGTGAGGGCTATATTAGGAATTTAAAAAATAATTACATAAGGTGTGACCCAGCTTTGCTATTTGGATCCCTATTTTGTCATGTACCTATATCCCCCAATTAGTTTTGATATCTCCCAATTGTGCGTTCTTATTTAACCTTTTTTTCTTAATTTCCAATTTCTTTAATGGTATATTAATTAATCATGGCGAAGGTTGAAAAAGTCCTCATCATCCTAAATATAAACAATGCCGACTATTACTTTTCGAAAAATTTGAAGATTCAAAAGTCGTCGTAGTCTCTTATTTCAACCATGGCGACTTTTGCGATAATCTTCATTCAAAAATATCCCGACAATACTAGAATAATCATCATGGTCATTATCTTAGGACCCTGATGATTCTTTCTGCATTTTAACTAGAATGGATCAAGTCTTTTTCATAATAGTAGTCATGATCCTAGATTCTAACGACATTTTATATTTTTTTCCAGAATTTTATGATTGAAAGATTGTTATGGTCCGGTTTTTCAGCCATTACAACTTTTCAACATTCGTCATGGTCAACAACAATACCAAGAAAATCGTCATGATCGATATCTTAGGACCATGATAACCATTAAAATAAAATAAAAGTTACAAAAAAATGAAAAAAAAGTTTAAAAAAGAAGTTAAATTTTAAAAATGATTATGGTAATTAAATAAGATTAATCATAATTGAGTAAGATTAGTTTTAATTAAGTAAGGATAGATTTTCCATTACAGAAAATACATGATATACAAACAAATCTAGTAGCTGATAAACTTATGAGTTCTATGCGATTAACAATGGGTTAATATTTGGTTTCAGATGATGACAACCATGAACAAACAATGAACGTCTATGACGAAGAATGAGAAAATTTATTTTAATGAGATGGAAACAAATGGTGATCTGTTGAACAATGATGAGGATACATATTGGAAAAATGAAGAATCAAGAGGGCCAGAATTATCAACCAAATACAAATGATATTGATCAAGATGAAGAAGAGCCAAGGAGGCAAGAAGCATCATCATTAAATACAAATGAGATCGTCCAAAGTGAACTTGCACATGAAGAATATGGACCACTGAATATTTATGATCTACGAAATGGGGTAACAATATTAACCAAAGTTTAAGAGATGTTTCGGTAAAGAAAGGTTCGATAAGAGAAATCGATAAGAATTTTCTGTTTCCTTTTGATAGTATAATTGACGATTTCACGTCGGGAAGGGCAGGAATATCGATTTTTGTTATGAAATACGATATTTTGTCTGTGTTTTAGCTTCTTTTTTTCCTTGGTAATTCGTTTCGTTTGCGAATATATAATATATATTTTGTATCAAATTGCAAAAAAAAAAAAAAAGAAAAAAAAAAATCTTATATAGGCCCCCATTTCAGTAAGTTCGCATAGGGCCTCTAAAAACTCTACTAAGGCCATAACAATCAATGCATTAACAACAAAATAAAGTTTTCTCTGACAAGTTTTAATGCTTCTATGTGAAGTAAGAAAATCCGTGATGCAATCATTCTACGGGCGTGGTTCAGTAGTGGAGCTGTTCGTGATAAAGTTATGGGTGTTGAATCTCTGAGAATGCTTCAGGTTTGTTGTTTAATTGAACGTTTAAGGATATTAGTATTGTCTGGTGTTTATTTTTTGGTTCTAAAACATTTTAAAATTCTTAAAATTCTGCATATGTTTCAATTTCTTTTCTTTGCTTAGGATTTCATTGAGAAAGAAACAAAATATTTTGCTCGGAATCGAACTCTAGCATTGGATTATTAGCCAAAATCAAGGGGTTTCCCGATAGAAAATGAATTAGAGGTCCTATTAAGCCAAAAAACTCATCTTCTAAAATACTAAAGAAGCAAATATACGCAATGAAAGAAATGATGTCTTATTGATCTGTTGTAGTACATTATAGGCTAAGAAGAGAAAATAATGCAATCCCGAAGAAAGAAAAAAAAGAAGAAAGAAAGGGGAGAAAAAGGAAAAAACCCAACGATAATATTGATCATAAATTACTGAATTGATACAAAAAAAAAAAAAAAAAAAAAAAAAAAATTTATTTTGGTCAAGAATTTCTAAATTACACCAAAATGAATTGTTTGTAAACATAATCACTCACAGAGATACCCCATGGATTGGGGTTAATAGATCTGTCATATAACAGTACAACACATTTGTTGTAACAAATCCATAGGAAAATGATTTTTATGGTATAACTTGCCTTCCCAATGAACATCTCTACCCCGGTAATAACTACAGCTCCTGTATAGAGTCTTGTTATTTTTGGTGTGTAAACTGCATTGAAAACTAGCTGTGCGTAAGCACTTAGGCATACTGCATTGAAAAGCATTTTTCTATTTGTAAACTTTCATTGATTGCAAGACTAGAAAATCTTTCCATTTTGTTTATACGAGATACTTTTAATAACCATTTCATTCTAAAAACATCACGAGTTATGATGTAACTAAAATAATTTGCGAACTTTTCAAGTTAGTCTCGGCAATCTGTATGTGTGTGTTTGTGACATTGTGCTGGTAATATGTGTAGGATAAACATATGAAACTAGAAAAAGAATTCCAGATGGAAAAATTGGAGCTTGAAAAGAGTAACGAGGACCGTTGTAATGACTTATACACAAGGGTACATATTCTATTCTAAACACTTTGAACTATAAAAGTAACTGATTATTCTGAAACAATGTCGACTTTACAAATTTTAATTAACCATGCGATTGTTGAAAAAATCGTCATCATCCTAAATATAAACAATGCCGACTTTACAAATTTTTTCTAGAAAACTATTCAAAAGTTGTCGTAGTCTCTTATTTCAACCATGACGAGTTTTGCGATAATCTTTTTCTTTTTAATACGAAAGAAAGAGAGTTTTATTGATTACACAGTTATGTCTTTCTGAAGGCATAAAGCTAGCCAGGAGGGAATACTAGATAACCACTCTTTTTTTTTTTTTTTGTGTTAATCTTTATTGTGTGACAAAAATACCCTGGCGACACTAGAACAATCGTTAGGGTCGTTATATTAGGACCCTACACTTCTTTCTGTATTAATTTTAACTAGAATGGATCAAGTGTTTTTCATAATAGTAGTCATTATCCTAAATTCTAACCATGACAACTTTTTATAATTTTTTTTCCAAAATCTTATGATTGAAAGATTGTGAGGGTCTGGTTTTTCAACCATGACGACTTTTCAACATTCGTCATGATCGACAACATTACCATGCCGAGACCAGGAAAATCGTGAGGTTCGATATCTTAGGACCATGATGACCTTAAATGAAAAAAAAATTACAAAAAAAATAATAAACAAAAGTTATAGAAAAACGAAAAAAGTTTAATTTTTTTATTTAAAAAATGATTCTCCTAAGAAAATAAGATGTATCATAATTAAGTAAGATTAGTCTTAATTAAGTAAGGGGAGATTTGCTATTACAAAAAAAACATGATAAGGGGTGCGGAATCTACTTCAAAATGACCAGATTTTGGTTCATTCACTAGCCCCTAATAGTTTTTGTATACCTTTATCCGCCCAATATTTTTTATTTATGAAGGGAGGACTGACAAAGTAACTAGGTATGTTCTAGGGGTATATATGGCACCTGTAGTTGGAAAGAGGAAATCCATTTTTGTGTAAAAATAATGTTGATTTTGGAGTGTGTAACCTGGAGTTTTGACATTATTATATGCAGTGATACAATCCAATGGGAACATAAGAAGAATTTGACCAAAGTGCCCATCCAAAACCAATATATACAACCTCCTCCAGAACTCTTAAGCAAAAATATGTATTACATCGTTAATGCTGAGAAGAAAACCATATAGGATATTTCAAGTAAAGATATGAAAAATGACAAGATATAATATTTGGATAGCTTTTTTAGTCTATGTGATGGAATAAATCTTCCCAATGATGATGTGTCCGATCAAGAGTTACTAGAGAAAATGAATCGGCAAATGACTCGATATTATGATATTGCATAAGTTAATTTCCATCATTTCTTTTTCTTTTTTTGAAACCATTTACATTTTTATTTTATTTTTGAAACTTTTCCATCACATACTTATGTAACCAAAAAAGAAGAAAAAAATTGTTTAGCAGTTATAAGGAAGCCAACAATGCTGCCACCACATTGGCCATAAAAACCAATGCATTAGCAACCTCTATGGGATATCTTCCTAGTTATTTATTTGAAACCTTAGCAATGGACAGAAATCTAGTTTTGAGCCTGAAAGAAAAGGCTAACTAGATATACTAGCTTGTTTATATTTGATTTCATTTTCGTATCAACAAAATAAAGTTGCCCCTGACTGGTTTTATTGCTTCTATGTAAAGAAAGACAATCCATGATGAAATCATTCCACGTGCATGGTTCATCATGGTGAAGCTACGGGTGTTAAATCTCTAAAAATCCTTCAGGTTCATCGTTTAATTTAACGTTTCATAGTTTAGCCAATAGCAGAAATTCTGCATATGTTTCAGTTTTTGTTCTTTGCTTAAGATTCTATTGAAAAAGAAACATAAAATTTACTCGGAATCAAACTCTAGCATTTCATATAGTTGCCCAAAATCTAGGGGTTTCCCAGTAGAAGATGAATCAAAGGCCCTATTACGCCAAAAAATCATCTTCTAGAAAACCAAAGAAATAAATATACTTATTGATGTGTTGTAGTACATTACATGATGAGAAGAGAAAATAATAAGAAAGAAAGAAAGAAAGAAAGAAAGGGGAGAAAAAGTAAATAACTCAACTATAATATTGATCATAAATCATTGAATTTGCGAACTCTTCTAGTTAGTCTCGGCAATCTGTGTGTGTATTTGTGACAATATTGTGCTGGTAATATGTAGGATAAACATATGAAACTAGAAAAAGAATTCCAGGAGTTTAAATTGAAGCTTGAAAATGATCACGAGCACAGTTGTATTAAGTTATACACAAGGGTACATATTCTATTCTAAACACTTTGAACTATAAAAGTAACTGGTTATTGAAATAGTTACAGTAATTTTTTTTTAATATTCGATAATATAATATTCTCACTAAAATAATATAATTTTTTGGTCCCAACTCGGGAACCTAGTGTAAAAATAATAAATTCGATAATACTATAATATAATGCATTCCAAAAGTTCTCCTTAAACACTAATAAGTCCCAATTATTATATAACATAATAACTCTATTAGAAAAATAAAAAAATAATTTTCATCATATGTTAAATTGAGTTGTAAATTATGTGTTAAATATTATTTGTATTTTATTAGGGTTTGTGATTAGTATAATATTAATGTTTTTGCAACTCCCAATGGTTTATTATCTAGAAACTTCTATCAAATTAGTTAATGGGTGCACATCTTAGATACTTTGTATCAAACCACAATTGTTCAAGTTCAAAAATTTAGAAATTATTCTTTTAAATAATATGTAGAAAACCTTTAATTGCTTTTTAATATAAGCCCCTTGTGGCAGTCTTTTTATTAATATGTTATATATATATATATATATAATAAACTATTAAATTATCGATTATATTATATCTCTTTAAAACAATATGATTGGGTGGTCCCAAACCTATTATTTTATAGAAATTTTACTGTGAGTTTCATGACAGAGGCCTGAATATACTGAAAAAGTTCCCCAGTCTTGGTTGTCGTTTTGGTTCAAATTGAAAACCCTGGATCACTATTGCTTCTTTACTACTGTAACAACTCCAGACCGGCTTTGGGACACTTCCAAATGACCCGACTCACCAGACGCCACATTACCATTCGAAAATGTCCCAATTTCAAATTCCTGTTGCCAATGGAATCACGCGTAGGATCTTGACCAAGGCTGTTAAAGTTCTTTAGCAACATAACGGACGCCTCACTTGATTAATTTTAGAAGTTCGTAGCCAATCAAATCTAATCATTATCATTTTATATTTAGTTTAGACTACCATGAATTAACCTCATGCAAGAAGAAAAGGAAGTTTCTTGTGAAAGAACTTGCCGGAATGTGGATGGCAGAGTCTACATATATAGCTGATGCACACTTGAGTGGAACTGAAATGAGTCCAGATTCTACTTTTACTCCGGCTAGTTGCAAACCTTCTTCTTCCCTGCAAGAAAATTCCGACGGTGTGCACTTCTCCGGAGGCATAATTTAGGTAAACTTATTTAAATACTTTTGCTTTTTCTTTTCTTCGTAAAAATACCCTAAGGGGTATATTTTACTTTTGCATAATTTAGTAGGTTCTTGACGCGTGAAAACGTCAACTCAACCTCCCATGGAGGTTGAATTGACTCAATATAATTTTAGATGTGCCAAAAACTAGACCCTAAAAACCTAATATATACCCCTTACGGGTATTTGTGCAGACCCCTGAAAAGGAGGGGTATTTATTCAATTTCCACTATAATTTATACCCTTTTTTATTTAGTGCTTGATCCGTTTGTCTTTTGTTAGTTTGGCTTTCGTGCAATATCCATTGGTTCTCTTTGTATGCCGAGTTGGATCCGTTTGTCTTTTGTTAGTTTGGCTTTCGTGCAATATCCATTGGTTCTCTTTGTATGCCGAGTTGGAAGCTAATAAGATCAAGCGCCAAGGTTGTCTGCAGAGCTGGAACAGTTTGTCTTCATTTTCCTTTATATGTTAGCAGTTAGAGTCGGCTGTGGTTTCTATATTTTGATGAATTGCACAAGGTTGCCGAATAGGTTCACATCTGATTGATATTTGCACTAGGCTAAAATAAACCATTAATAGAAAAAGAAGGAAAAAAGAATCTATTATTATTATTCAACATTGTTTAAGCATGCTTCTTGAGTATTTTGTAAACAAGGAAATTCGACTTCTAAAGAGAGAAAGTTTCAATACGATGTAAGTAATGAATGCGAATTTCTTTCTTTCTCTAAGCTCTTAAATTTCAAGCAAACTGAAGATTTATGGTTTTGAATACAAAGTAGTACAGTATCAAATTAGAGTAATCATACCACTTTCATAGCTCAATCGTTTTAAAGTCTGATCCTCAAGGCTAGTAGTAAGACTGGTGGGCAAGAGTGCAGCTACTGCATCAGTAACACTAATCTTAGGTCTTATTTTCCATGTACACATTTTTCTTGGCATACTCAAAAACAATATAATGAGTTGCACTAGAAGTACATTGATTTCCTCCCTGTTTATCATCAAAGTGCAGAATGAAGTTTAATTTGTTGTTCAGCCCAAAATAATCAATCTTAGTCCACTGGTAGTATTTTTATGGTGCAGCCTCAAGCACCATACATCCATATAAGAAGATTCCAGTGGTAATCATAGTTATCTGTTACTTTAAAAAGACAAGTTCTGCTGACTCTCTTCTTGCACCATACATCTAAAGTAGATTGCCAACCTATTTTCTTGCAGACTCTCTTCATGCAGCGGGACACCAAGTAGGTCTTGAATTGCTTCCAAAAAAAAAAAAAAGTAGGTCTTGAAACAGAAGGGACACTAACTAGGTTCTGCAAGTGCAGTGGGACTCCGTCTAGTGAAATTATAGTTTTGCAGCTCAAACAAGATGGTGCTAGGCCAGCTACATGTATTTTTAACGGCGGTGAGAGACAAAACTAAGGAGATTACTCTGAAACATACTTATAATTTAGATGCAGCGAATTAGAGATTTTGCAATTTCTGCAACTTATTTTGTAAGATCACATGACTTGAATTTTCAAGTAGTTACTGCGGTAATTGTGGTTGAACATCTCATAGAGGAAGTATATTTTGCCTCGCTTGTTAAAACGCAGGACTCTCTCTTTACACATTGGCCGATGAACATTTGAGAACTTGGTACTGATTCAAGACTAGTCAACAGTGTTATGACCATTTGCATCACCTACGTGTGTGATGATATGCATTCTTTGGATAACCCCATTTGGAATAGTAAACTATAGGAAAATCGACTGTGTAGTTTGACGAGAGTAACTGAGGCAGTGTTCAATGCAGTCCAGTGTGTGAACCGAGTCAGACATCAAAAAAGGCAAAAGGATCTGTCATCCGACTCATTTGAGTCAGACACCGAGTTAGATGTAGGTCTCGAGTCAGATCTTACCCCGGAAAAAGAAAATACCCAATAAGTGAGGAGACGAAAAACACCGTCAGCCCGATATTAGAGCGTTTCTTTCAATTCCAGAAAGCAGCAGCAATGGCACCTCTGAGAAACACAGGTGGTGCTATTGTTGCAGCAGCAATATCCATGGCCGCCATTCTCACCTACTTGTTACAAAACCCCCGACCAAAGTATTATTATTCCGTCGGAAAAATTTTATCATCGAAGAAGAAGAAGAAATCAAGAAACGGTGGAGTCATTGATGCCATTGGCAACACTCCATTAATCAGGATCAACAGCCTTTCTGAAGCTACTGGATGCGAAGTATAAATTCCTAATTTCTCTTTAGACCCCATTTGAATTTTTCACTGGTTACGTTCTTGTTTCATTGTTCAGTTTCTCAATTTTGATTAAAAAGCTGAAATTTTGATTTCTGGTTTCCTTTAATTTTGTTGAGATTCTTGCAAAAGCTGAGTTTTTGAATCCCGGGGGCAGCGTGAAAGATAGAGTAGCAGTCAAAATCATTGAAGAGGTGAAGTAATCCGTTTCAGCTTTCTACCGAACTTTTCTTTATGGGATTATTATTGCAAAAGCTTAGTTTTTTTAACTTAGACTATCAATAGATTCATGAAATTAAGCTCATCCTAAACATGATTCCTCTAGTTGCAGTTATTATTGTAACTCTTTAAGGCTTGCTGGTGCTTGAAATTCAACTACAAGCTAAAGTTTTTGTGAATTTATGTTGCAGGTTTGTTTTGTCTCTCAAGGCTTTATTTTAGTATTCTGTTTTGAAAACTTGAATTTATGTTACAGGCTCTTGATTCTGGAGAGCTTGTGCGGGGAGGAGTTGTTACTGAGGGCTCTGCTGGTAGCACTGCTATAAGTCTTGCAACTGTGGCTCCTGCTTATGGGTGCAAATGTCATGTGGTTATTCCAGATGATGCTGCTATTGAGAAGGTATTTATGCCTCTAGTCCTCCTAATTTGAGATACCTTTAGTATCCATGTGGCATGTTTTCTACTCCAATGAATTAGAGTTCACTAGAAATTCAAAGCTGGACCAAAATCTACTAAAACGGAATCAGATTAGTGGTAACCTAGGGAGTAACAACATAATAAATCACACATTTCTGAGCTCAAAATGGCCGGATACCTTGCCTGATAACATCTTAGCTCACCTAACTTTGCTAAATTTTGCCTAGTAGGCACAATTTTTTGTTATGATCCAAGGTCTTAGACCAAGTAATGAAACCATATACGTGACCGTCATTGTTCTTCCTTATATAAACTACATTCTGTTGAATCTGGAAAACTGGTACCAGTTGTTACTCAATCACAAAATCCAGTTCCACAATATAATTTGTTCACATCCCTTCATCAATCCTTGACTACACGATAATTCATGTGAATGATGGGAACCGCTCAGACTAGTCGCTGATACTTTAACTTGCCGCTGCAAAATTCTAAAACTTCTCTAATGCTGCAATCAATCTACAGACTAAAGAGGGATATAGGGACACTTAATTGAATAAGAACATAAAGTTGTTATTTTGTAATGCCTGTAAGGAACTTTGATAGTTGTTAAGATAGTTCTCCATAAAAATGATTCGATACGAGGATTGACAAAATGAAGTTTCTCCATGTAGTTTGCATTTGTTTACTTACCTACTTTATAGGGTGGAATTCCTTCTAAATTTATATTTCCACTAGTAAGTAGTGTATGAGTTTCATTGAAACATCAGCATGAATGAGGATAATCGGAAATACTGTTCAATCTTCCTAATGCACATGGACATCCTTTCTTTATCCAGAACAGTAAACTTTTACTCAAATGTCATGTCTACAGAAAGAATATGCCAATGGTCGTAGGGTGTAAACATGTGCCTACAACCTATCAAATTATACTTTTCTTCTTCCAATTTCCTACCTTCTGTAACAGGTTTATCTTTTATATCTTAAACTTGCTGTAGGCTCAAATATTGGAAGCTCTAGGTGCTACCGTTGAAAGAGTGAGACCTGTATCAATTACGCATAAAGACCACTTCGTCAATATTGCAAGGAGAAGAGCAAAGGAAGCCAAAGAATTGGCATTAAAACAGCCAAAAATTGATCAGCTTGATGCTGAAGACTCGGAGAAAACCAATAGTCACATATTACAAGGCGATCAGAATCCACTTTCTGTTTTCCCTGATGATTGTAAAGGGGGTTTCTTTGCTGATCAATTTGAAAACCTTGCCAACTTTCGAGCCCACTATGAAGGAACTGGGCCAGAGATCTGGGAACAAACAAGTGGCAAATTGGATGCGTTCGTGGCGGCCGCAGGTACTGGTGGCACAGTTGCTGGTGTTTCCCTGTTTCTTCAGGTATAGTGCTCCGTTTGTCTGAAAAGGCATTAACTTAGTGGACATGCGGGTTAATTCTGTCTTTTTCTTTCGCTTTAACAGGAAAAGAATCCAAAAATTAAAAGCTTTCTTGTTGATCCTCCTGGTTCTGGTCTGTTCAATAAAGTAACAAGGGGAGTAATGTATACCCATGAGGAGGCTGAGGGACGAAGATTAAAGAACCCATTTGACACCATAACTGAAGGAGTTGGAATCAACCGACTAACGAAGAATTTTATGATGGCAAAACTTGATGGAGCTTTTCGATGTACAGATATGGAAGCAATTGAAATGTCTAGGTAATTTTGGTTGTTTCACTCTCTTCTTCAGTACACTGTAAAGCTGTTTTGTTTCACTCATAGCTGACTTGGAATTCTACATATACAACTCTAATAAACTTATAAGTGCTGGTCTGACTTTAGGCTTTTGGTCTTGTTTAGGTGAGTTAGGTATTTGTGTCACTAAAGAGGACCCAAGGACCTGATTGATTGAGATTCTTTTAGGCTCCGGTGCATAAATAGCCTTAACGGATCCCCCATAACCTTACTTTAACAGTCGTGTGCCCTTCCGGACCTTTAGAACAGCCTTGCATGAAACACTCTGATCTCCTTGTATTGTTTGAATGAATTGTACCAGGTTTCTTTTGAAGAATGATGGATTATTCGTTGGAAGTTCTTCAGCCTTGAACTGTGTTGGAGCTGTTAAAGCTGCAAAGAAAATGGGTCCTGGTCACACAATCGTGACGATTTTATGTGATAGTGGGATGAGGCATTTGAGTAAATTTTATAATGCTCAGTATCTCTCTCAGTATGGTTTGACACCCTCTGCAACTGGATTGGATTTCATTTGTATTCGCTGATTCCTTCAGCATGGGGAAGATTTTTTTTCACTGGAAGTTTGCTTTCATGTAAAATCTTGATTGGCACGTCCCAGATCGATGAATGGTGGAGAAGCTGCGGACATAGCTACAACCTTCCATAGTTGAACTCTTATTTTTGTGAGATCACAGATGTTAAACTTAGGAAGACACATATTATGGCAGTGGATCCTCTCAGTTTCATGTTATGTACTGCCTACTAATTGTAGAGAATAGTTGATACTAACTTTTGGTGAAAATGCTTGAAAGTAATTACATGTGCTTCTCTGTTTAAGCATTCAGCCACTGCAGTGTTTATTGACTCTAAACCATCAAAAAAATGAGATACTAGCTAAGATTGGGTCAGGTAATCTTCATAGAGAAAGAAAAAGATAATACAACTTAATTTGAACATAAGGCGTTATAAATTTACATACTACTGTAGTTGAGTCATGTGGGATTACTGCATTTGATGCTTCACTCTAATTATTCAGATTGGCTCTACTGAATGGCTGCTAAGAGCAAGTCTTATGGTGGAATCCAACCTATTCCAAGTGTGGAAAAACCATGGAATGTCTAGTGGCTTCCAAGTTGGGGTCTTCCACAGAAAATCCAAGCAGGGTTCCACGGTTTTGTGGAAGGGTCCGTGGAATCCATGTGAACGCCAACAAGAATAGCGCAGTAGAAGACAAGAAACGCTATTAAGAATGGCACAAAAAACCCTATTAAGAATGGCACAAAAAAAAACGCTATTAAGAATGACACAAAAAATCTGTGGAATCCGTAGATTTAAAATGAGTTGTTGAAATCTAACGGCTGAAAAAAAAACTATATTCTTAATAGTATTTTTTTTTGTGTCATTCTTAATAGCGTTTTTTAGTGCTATTAAGAATAGCGTTGTCACTATTCCACCATTACACTTGCGCTTCCATCCACAGTTCCAAGTGCTGAGGTGGCGTGGAAGATGGAAGATGGATGGATTCCACCATAAGACTTGCTCTAATAGGGTACTGGTTTGCTGACATGGTACCAAAACCCACATAAAACCAACTTGGCGAGTCTTGGACTGTACATTATTTCTGCACAGATCATAAAAATCAGCTTTTTTGCGACTGTACAGTCTTAAAATATTATTAAGAAAAAAAAAAGTATAAAAAAGAAAGGAAAAGAAAGAAAGACATCAACCCACCCCATTAACCGCAAAGTATTGGAAGTTGAATTCAGTAATGAATTGCGTTGTTCATATCATATCTCTTAGAAAACCCCATCAGTCGCAATAGAAACCCTAGCAGTTGCAGGAGAACTTCAAACTCTGTATAAATAGCTTGAAGAACTTACAAACTCTTGTCTTGTTATCAAAATGGTTGGACGAGTAGCAGGAGCAGCAATAGGAATAGATTTAGGTACGACATATTCATGTGTTGGAGTATGGCAACATGACCGAGTTGAGATTATCCCTAATGATCAAGGGAATAGAACTACTCCTTCTTATGTTGCTTTCAATGAAACTGAGCGTATGATTGGTGATGCTGCTATAAATCAAGTTGCCATGAATCCCACCAACTCCATATTCGGTAAGGGTTTTGGCGTTTTTTTATATCTAAATTTGAAGGTCATATTACTAGTTAGTTCTGAAAGTATGTGCATACTAAGTTCTTCGAATTTGCATCATATAAGTTTCCATGGCTAGCTTCATGCCTTGAGGAATTTTCATGAGTTATATTTATATGTCACCTGTTTCTTTTTTCAAGGCTTGTTATGCCTCTGTTATGGTGGTATACTGCAAGAGGATTCTAAGTTCAAACACACACAACTTACATACTATGAGGAGGGTGTTCCAGAGATTGGCATTATCTGGAATGCAATCCCGTGGGTTTGCATTAACTTATTTTTTTTCTCACTAAACTGCAAGATAACAATGTAAAATTATGAATTGTTTCATGGGACTAGTAGTATTTTGAGTGATAGAAAAGTTAGCATCTCAAGATGGTCTTCTGAATCTGTTTTCTGTTTTGTAGATGCGAAACGTTTAATTGGTAGAAAATTTACTGATAGCTTTGTTCAGAGTGATATGAAGCTATGGCCCTTCAAAGTCATTGCTGGCGTAGATGATAAACCCATGGTACAAGTCGAATACAAGGGCAAGGATATTCAGTTTTCAGCTGAGGAAATCTCATCTATGGTTCTCATTAAAATGCGAGAAACTGCAGAAGCTTATCTTGGCTCAAGTATTAAGAATGCTGTTATTACTGTTCCTGCTTACTTTAATGATTCCCAGCGTCATGCGACTAAAGACGCCGGCATGATTGCTGGACTTAATGTAATGCGACTCCTCAGTGAACCAACAGCGGCTGCGATTGCTTACGGTCTTGACAGGAAGGGGACAGGTGCAGGTGTGAAGAATGTTCTTATCTTTGATCTTGGTGGGGGTACTTTTGATGTTTCATTACTTACTATAAATGAGGGTAACTTTGAAGCCAAGGCTACTGCTGGAGATACCCACCTTGGAGGAGAGGATTTTGATAACCGGATGTTAAATCACTTTGTTCAGGAGTTCAAGAGGAAGAACAGCAAGGACATTAGTGGAAACCCAAGGGCTCTTAGGAGGTTGAGAACAGCATGTGAGAGGGCAAAGAGGACCCTCTCATCTAATACTCGGACTATCGTTGCTGTTGACTCTTTGTATGAAGGAATTGATTTTCATATGTCCATCACTCGTGCTAAATTTGAAGAGTTAAACATGGATTTGTTCAAGAAATGTATGGAACCTGTTGAGAAGTGTTTGGCGGATGCTAAGATGGATAAGAGTGCCATTCACGAAGTTGTCCTCATTGGTGGGTCAACTAGAATTCCGAAGGTTCAGTCTTTATTGCAGGATTTCTTTAATGGGAAGGAACTCTGCAAAAGCATCAACCCTGATGAGGCTGTGGCTTATGGTGCTGCAGTGCAAGCTGCTATTTTGAGTGGTCAAGATAATAATAAGGTGCAGGACTTGGTTTTGGTTGATGTCACCCCTCTTTCCCTTGGTATTGAGACAAATGTAGTAGAGATGAGTGTAGTTATCCCAAGGAACACAACCATTCCCACCAAGAAGGAAAGGATTTACCACACACTCGAGGACAATCAAACAACTGTGAGGTTTCCAGTGTATGAGGGTGAGAGAGCTATTGCCAGTGAGAATAACTTGTTGGGTGAGTTCAAGTTAACAGGTATTGCTCCAGCACCTGCTGGTGTTCCTAAGTTCACAGTATGTTTTGATATGGATGAAAATGGTATATTGAATGTGTATGCCGAGGAGAAGAAAACAGGGATCAAAAATATGATTACTATTGAAAATAATAAAGGGAGGTTGTCTAAGGCTGAGATCGAGAGGTTGGTTTTAGAGGCTGAGAAATACAGGTTAGAAGATGAAGAACATAGGAAGAAGGTGGAGTCAAGGAACTCCTTTGAGAATTATGTATGCAAAATTAAGGACTTGATTAATGATATCAGAGGGAGGCTAGCATCCTCTGACAAGAGGAAGATCGAGGATGCAGTCAACAATGCCGTTAAGTGGTTGAATAGCAATGAATTAGCAGACGTAAATAATACTACCAGCCAGATGAGGGAGTTGGAGAATGCATGCAACCCTATCATGGCCAAGTACCAGCAGGAAGTCTGAGTAGACTGTAGAGTGAAATCTCTGGTCTACTTTTAGTTCAACTACATACTTGTCTTACCAATCTTGATGTCTTACTCCTTTCTTTTGATCACATTTTCTATTTCGACATACCTTTGATTCCATTATAGTTGGGAAGCAGCTTAGGCTCTAGGCATTTTGCTATGTGCAAAGATATTTTGCAGAACTTTTCTTCGAGTGGTTTTCAGTTTCTTTTCCGCAGGTGTTAGTTTTGTCAAGAGAATGTGTATGGTGTGTGCAAAGGTATTACGCAGAACTTTTCTTCAATTGTGATTTAAGAAATCTCGGTTTCGGATGAAGCGCAGCATGGAAGAGCATGAATGAGATATTTCATATTTTATATTTATTAAATATCAAATTCAATACCATTTACAACTCTTGAGTTCTTGTATTCCTGTTTTCATCTGGTGTTTGGGGCCAGGCTGTTTTTTCAGTTAGCAAAATCTTAGCCTTTTCTTCAATAAGAAAAAATTGCAACTCTTAGTTCTTTTTTCAAGATTATTACTTGTCACATAGTGTCTGTGTGTATGTTTTGCAATTGCTAATTTAGAGAAAATTAAGGAAATTAAAAGAACTAATCATTGAAAGTGGTCCTCATGACACTTGTCAATAAAAGAAGTGAAGTGAAATGGTCCCTATGACACTTGTCAAGCAAAAGAAGTAAAGTGAAATGGTCCACATGAACTTGTCGTGAAAAGAAGTTAAGAGAAAAGTGGTCATCAAACTAAAGTAACATTTGACTTTCCCAATTAGGAAACCTACCTATTTTTTTGAAACATCTATTTATAGAAACCAGCCTATTAAAAAGGAACGGAGGGAGTATGTTTTTTAGACCCGGAGATAAAGAGCTCGCACTCTGTAATCCCGCAATACGCATGGGCAGAATTTAGCTTGCAGGTACTACTAGTTCAGAATTGTCTACAAGACGATTATTTGACCGGCAGGTTTACTTTGGAGAACACGCGTGTATAAGCATCGAAGCCTTTTCTAAATCTCTGAGGGTCTTCAAGGAGACAGCATAAATTTCATGATTTGTTTATGTTGGCAAAAATAACATGATACTATAATCTTCAATTCTTCATTGAAGAGGATGGTGATATACTACTCTCGGGATCTATGTTGTGTTAGGTGCTAGGCGAGGCGCCAAGATGGGCTTGGCGCCTAGGGCAACTCGTGCTTCAACCTATGGAGCATGCTTTTGATCAAATTTCTGCTAGCTCAACCCAAACATCAAATGATTCGGTCACTTTCTTCTGTACATGTTACCCGATGGCTAATATTTGGATGTCATTTGGTGACAGCACTTTTTTCACCCATTGGTATTGGTAGGTGCATTATCTTTAGGCCGCATTTGCATTGAGGTAAGGTTTAGAGTCTTTAGACTGCATTTCTTGCAGTACATTGAAAAAACCTAAAAGGCTATGTTTATATATTGACCAGGCATGCAAACTGTTCCTCAATTGTGATTTAAGAAATTTCATAGAAAATGCTGCTCACAGATTGAATCATTTGTTGCAACGTCCAGTAGCTCCAAGTTCATAGAACTACAAGGCATTTGCATTGATGTAATAGACTGCATTGCAGTAGAGAACAGCATGGAATAGATCCAAAAGGCTATGTTTATACTGCCCAGGCATGCATACTGAAGCAAGCCTAGCGCCTAGGTGTTGCAACTTTGCAAATTCATCAGAAACCAAGGTTATTGACCGACTCTTAACCATCAAATTGAGATTTGAGGCTACTAGCTAAGATTGGGTAAGGTAATCTCAAAAATAATACTAATAAATTGAGATTTAAGTCTTAAGAGAACCAAAAAGAATACAGATCAATTTGAACAACAAAGATACAATGATTCCATTATTAAAAAAAAAAAAAAATCATAACAATTTTACAGAATACATTCTATGTTTCACTAAAAGTTACACAAAATAACCACAAATCTTGTCGCAAGAGTCAGAAAACCCAACGAAACCACCGTATGTTGCAGAAAAATCCACCATAGTCTTCCAAACGATGATGATGAACAATTGATGAAACCCACCGAATTTTTACTTGCCAACTGAAGACAAGTTCCGAATTTAAGATTTAGAGAGGATAGCTCATTATGACTAAATTTTTTTTGTTGATGATGAAGCATCTGCGATGATATTGCTAGGATGTATCAGCCGCCATTGAAAAAAAGATTGTTTAGGGTTAGGTTTTCCAGTCTTTCTCCACTCAAACCGGATGCAGTACCCTTATATAAGGGTTGGATCTTCCCTTTAAATTTAGGGTTCACAATCTTGTTATAGATGGCTGTGATATGTACATGTGGAAGATTTGAACGGTGATCCTTACATAACAGTGTGTCATCGGAGTATAATTCACGGATATTTTGATACAGCCAAAGGCCCAAAAACATTTGTTAAAAATTCTTCTGCATTTTCAAATTCATCAAAGACTTCTTTCGGACACAAATGGATAAATCTAATAATATAGGTACAAGTATACAATCACAAGCAAATACATTTTCTCTTCTGCTGAACCCAACAAGCTTCGAAATGTCATTAATGGAGAATTGCAAAATTTCTTGTGTTTCCGAAATCCCATAGGATAAAAAATAATTCTAAAGTCATGTTTTGTCTCACATTCCTTCTTTGCCAAAGATCTGTCACAGGACCTTTTTATGATTTTAGCATTTTGAAGGTCTAAAATTCTAGCATACATTTGAAAATCATACAGAAGATTATAGTGCTGATAGCTTGCAACATAATGGGGTCCCTGACAATTTAGGGTTGTTTAGCATTCAAACTTTGTGTCCGGGGTCCATGTACCTTGAACACTCGGGTGTTTAGTGACATGCCTGGTCTTCAGCTTTACCACCTTCCTTCCTAATGCATTTCTTAGCCTTGTGGCATGTTTGAGCACATCCTCAGGCGTCAGGTTCCTCACGCAGACAACACGTTCATTCTTGTTCTCTGTTAAGGTAAACAGAATTCACAACTTAAAAAAAAAAAAAAAAATGAAAAAAATAAGATGGTCTCACCATTCACACAAAAATTACAATACCCACAGGAAGTTGTTTTGTACAAGCACAGTTAGAGCCACATTTAGGTTGCACATTTGGACCAAGACAAGTTTAACATAGATCAAGGCAGCCAATCACGCTGTTTTTCAGAATGTCAGATGACTTGACAAGAGAGCGTTGACGTGCTTGTTGCGAAGGTGAGCAAAACCATGTGCAAAACCATGGGATGGTATAAAAGTAACCACTGCACTATGTCATGCAAGGTTTTAATCACCCATACTACAAGCAGATGAACAAGTCACCGAGCTTCTATAATCTACGGCCCCATATACACACAAAGAACCAACATCACAAGTATACTAGAACAACCAGACAAGACAGAGACAACTGAGAATCTTACTGTAAAGTGCTTTTAAAAATGGATGCCGACCACGGTTGAGTTCAGAAACAACATCTAGTTGAGGATTGCCCTCTTTAAATGCAGGTAGTTCAGATTCCATGAATGCCCTGCAATTATAATTTTCAGCAAGATTTTTATATTTTGAACTGCGATCCCATAATAATTATCCAATTGCCTTTCATATGTCAAATATGAGCTACATAACAATTACTTTTGTCCTGCAACCATGACAAAATGCTGTACTTTTTTGTCGGCCAATCTTAACAAAATATTGAAAGAAAAGAAAAGAATTCCCTCTTTCATCATCTCCAAATTGCAGAAAAGTTTCTAAGATATTTCATGTGACATTAAGTTGCTCGACTTTTCATATTTAACCATCTTACAAAAGTTTTACGCCTTCATTCCATTATTTGATACTATTTCAGAGTGTGAATACTGAGACAAGCGAAGTTCCGTACTGTACTCAAACTAAGATAGGATACAAGTAGCACAGGGTTATAGCCTCTGCCACCCACAGGTATATCATCAACACACCACCACGGATTGTAACAACTCACACTAGGACAATAACTATCACGAAATTCTCTAATGGTTGATTGACCTAATCAGAATCCATGACATCGAAATTCATAACTTGTCATGGAAATTTCACATGATTTTCTTCTAATTCAGTAAAACACTGAAAGACATACCGGATTCCTCGACTACTTCCTCCCCAATCACAGTAGCTCACAACCAGCTTCTTCAACTGCCATACTCCTCTCAATGCCATATCCTCACGACAATAAACTTGACAAAAAAGAAAAGAATTAAAATTTATACATTAAATCAACTAGATTTCTTAATTATCGAAACAAACTACAGTAAAAAATTCAAATCGAGCGATTCAATGATAGTTTCCTTGTTTGAATTTGACTAATCGATTGATTAAGGTTAAGAGAGAATTCACAGTGGTTAGAGCATTTGCATCGTGAAATGAAGATCTTAACCAAAATGATCTACGGGTAGGGGTTCGAAGTTGAAGAAGCACATGCATAAGGGTAGGGGTTGGTATTTCTAAAAAAATAAAAAGATCTAGTTTACATGTTTTTAAAAGATTTGGGGTTTTTGTATCACTTTTGTTTTGTCAAATATGGAGTTTTTATGGAACTATATTATCGCTGGGGTTTTTGTGTCGTAAAAGTGGTCACCTTGGTGGTTTAGTTTACACCATTTTATGTATGAAATACTGGCATGGAAAAAAAGAGGATAAAAACAAAGTATGGATGGTAAATTAACCAAGCAAATGCGATCGGTGCAGCTAATCTTGCGAGGTAAAAACACATGATTTTGCAGAAAGAAATAAATCTTTCTCGCATAAATTGGTCAGAGTTTCCTTGATGGTTAGATTAACCAGAGAAGCTTTCAAACGTTGACAAGATTGATTTCCTGAAAGCGTTTTGATCGTGTAAACTAAAATTCAATTAACATGGTTGCAAGATTGGTTTCATTAAAACAACTGCATCTCATTATATAGTACTTTGACCTAAACTTATCAAAGGGTTCGTACATGGCACTCCAACCACGACTTAAGCAACAGATAGGTAAAGAGACCCCATAGAATCATATCCTATTCATCACTATTGCTCACAAAACAAAAGATACAAAATCATTTAAAAGAGAGATTGATGCTTAGTATGCTTGAGAAGTTTTGGTGTGAAACTGAAAGGACAAATGATGTCTAATGTGCAATTGAACCAACCCATCGAATTCACTGTCAACTGTGAGACACGGCATGTGATCAGAGTACCACTCACTTGTCAGCTATAGTTCATCCCTGATTTTTTTATAGCATACTACAAAACCCTTACAGTTCTTAAGAAAGAGAACTCAGTAAGTCAAATTCCCCAATCAGAAAAGAGGTTCAAGTTTAAGCCAAATTCGGTAGTCAATGCAAACCAAAATTGAAGTTTGTTTGTACACTCAAGACTAATAACATGAACAAGATATCCACAACACATAATAGGCTGATTAACTAATGTTTGAAGGAGGCGAGTGGAAGAAATCAAAAGAGCTTTATTTCCTACACAAGGCTAGGTTCTGTATTAGAATTTCTTCTTGCAGGACTCAGAATTATGCTCATTTCATATATCTTTTTACTGTGTTCTCTTTTTTATACTTAATTTTCTGTTACGTTTAATCACTTATCAAAAGAGCAGAATAACGTTTTTCAGTAGTAATCATGTTTAGCACATTTGGATAAAATGATCATGGCTGAAATAATTCACGATAACTCTAGAAACATGGACACAGTACAGCAGCGGCGAATCTAGAAACTAGACTAAGGGGAAGCAAAATCTTGTTAGGGGTAGCAAGAAAGCAAAATTAGGCTTGGAGATTATTTTGGGCTTAAGAATTTAGGCTTGGAATCCAAATGAGTTAATCAGCCTATTATGATTAAAGAACTGCCCCACTTAAAGAGTAATAACTGTATAGCACAAATAAGTGGCAACAAGGCTATCTGTAAATTCAAACTACCAGCAGAATTATACAGGAACACAACCTAACATACGAAACAACTACTCCAGATATAGACCTAAATCTATAGATTCAACAACTACCATTCCATGGAAGGGTTTTGGACAGTAAATTCTAGGGTTTCATAATCATTTTAGGTCTAAATTTCATGACATGAGGGGTTTCTCGATTTGACTTTCTAGGGTTTTCATTTGCACAATAATTTCTAATCAATTTTGGGCACCAAAAGTAAAAAGGATGGATTTTTTTTTCATGAATTTCATACAAATAAAATTCCACTTAAAAACTAAATCATGAAAAACCCATTTCTAAACAAACGAGATTCGACGTACTAACATCATAATCTTCATCACTAAAATGATATCACTACAAGCATCCAGAGAGGCGAAATTCCAACCAGTGGTATCAGTTCAGTAAAGAACTTACTAAATGAAAAAGTAAACTTACCGGTGAAAACGAGTGCGGAGAGAAGGATTGAACTTTTTTCAGGTTGGGTTTTTGTTATCTCTAATTCCTGGGATCTCCACCTTAGAGCGCGCCAGTGAAGTGTAGAGAAAAAACGAAGGGTTTATGGTATTTTTTAGTTGCCGTGATGGCCGACATGGCCGCATATTGGCTGGTGCGCATCCACATTAGTTTAGTTTCTCCAACGGCCTCGTGGAATACATCAAGAACAAGAAGCAAAAGGCGAAGGTGGTCCGCATCTTGAGCAACAGCTATTCCGTACCAATGATAACCGAACCCTTTTGCCCAAAAGCAAGTCCCAGGTAGGCAAGAAATTTTAATCTCATAAGAGTCATAATAAATTTTATCTCGTAAAAGTATGCAAAAGTTTTACGTCGGCATGCCTGCCTACCTGCATAAAGGCACGAGCAAATATTTGGAATTGTAGTTGCAGGGAATCCTACAATCTCAACCTTAATGTTAACTAAAGGACAACTCAAGTGGTCATCATAAAATTCATAAGAACATTCATTAAAAATTTTAAATTGGATACACGATTATGAGAGAGCTCTAACTTGGAGAACAAATAAACTCTCTCTCTCCTAAATTGAGAAGGATCGGGTTGCTCTTAATGGTGCAAAAGCTTTAAAGGAGTTTCAAGATGCTATTCTCCAAGTTCAAGTGGAACTAGATCAAGCTTTAAGCGAGAAGAACGCACTTATTGAACGAGGGAACTTGATTCGTTCTCGACTTCTCATAGAAAATGATGCTGAATTTGAGTGGGCTGCTAGAGTCTTAGATAATGCTAGGAATGATCTTGCTGTGAATATCAGTCTCGAATCGGATCATACTGCCTCGATTAAAGATATTATGTCTAATAAAGAAGGTTGTTTATTATGCTCTTTCGTTTATCACTTCTTGAAAAATATTCTTAAGTTGCTCTAATCTTCTGATTTCCTTTTGCAGAGGCTGAGAAGGAATTTCGTGAGCAAATTAAGGATCTAGAGGAGAAGCTTGCCGCTCATGATGGTCTGGAGGCGAAACTTATCGCTTGTGACTCCAAATATCGCAGGCTCAAGAATCAGTTGGTTGTCACTGTTTCCAATAATAGCAAGGATGCTACTCGCGTCCGTGATGCTGCTATTAAGAAAGTATGTGCTGATAATGACATTCCTCTTTCGAAATATCATCTTGTTGACGTTCCCCCTAATGAAGAAACTTACGATATCTCTGATAGCGAAAGAGAGTATGAGGAGGATGAGGCGACTAATGAAGAAGATAACGAATCTGAATCTGAGGAAGTAAACGAGGACAACATAGATGAGAAATAGTTCTTTTGTTTTCGAAGAAATAGGGAGAGATCTTTTCTGCTTTATCTCGTTTGTAAATCCTTTGTCAGTTCTTTGTACATGTATCATATTTCCCAACTTTTGAATCTTCTTCTTTGATGTAAGCTTCTTGAATATCTGGAACTCCTTTAATGTATAGTTTCCTTAGTATATATCTGTATTTACAAAAGAGCAAAAAACTGTTCTTTCCAGCAATTGGGATTAATTTGGCAGTAATAACATGTGCGACAATATTCGCTCAGGATAATAAATAGCCTATGCGTAAGTCTATCATATGGGGACGAATAACATCCTTCTATATCCTTGCATTCCCATACTTGCCTCTGTTAGTCGTCGCAAGATGATTGAATTATGCAAATTGAAAAAGCGGGGGTCTAACAACCACACCCAATATTTCGCTTAGCAATTTGTATAGACAAACTCCAATATAATTTCTAGAGAATCAACTAGACAGTCAGACTCAATCTAGATAAAAAGTATATCAACGAGTTTATATCTCAATCTCTCGATTTGATCTTTACTCAAGCAAATAGAAATCTGCGAGTCTTTATCAAAGAGAGATAACTTGGATGGTACCAAAGACCAATATCCAAGTGTCAATCAATTTAAATCAACAACCAAAAGGTCGGATATTCTAATTGATTGAACAACGCACAACCTGTGATATTTCAATTATATAAACAAATATAACGCGGAATAGAAATAACACATACACCAGAATTTTGTTAACGAGGAAACCGCAAATGTAGAAAAACCCCGGGACCTAGTCCAGATTGAACACACAATGTATTAAGCCGCTGCAGACTTTAGCCTACTCCAAATAAACTTCGGTCTGGACTGTAGTTGAACCCAAATCAATCTCACACTGATCCAAGGTACATTTATGCTCCTACGCCTCTGATCCCAGCAGGATGCTACGTACTTGATTCCCTTAGCTGATCTCACCCACAACTAAGAGTTTCTACGAACCAAAGTCGAAGACTTCAATAAACAAATCTATATCACACATAAAAGTCTATAGTAATAGATAAATTCATCTCCCACGAATAAACCTATGAGTTTTGTTCCGTCTTTTGATAAATCAAGGTGAATATGAACCAATCAATAACCCGGACTTATATTCCCGAAGAACAACCTAGTATTATTGATCACCTCACAATAATCTTAATCGACGCAGCGAAAAAAGATATTGCGGAATCACAAACGATGAGACGAAATGTTTGTGATTTATTTTCTATCTTGCCTATCAGAGATATAAATCTTAAGCCAATTATTTCAATTGTACTCGTACGATGGAAACAACAAGATCAGATCACACAACTACAAAAAAAAGTAGTATCGATCTGGCTTCACAATCCCAATGCAGTCTTTAAGTCGTTAACCTGGTTTTCGAAGAAGATAACCAAAGGTTAAAGGAGAATCGACTCTAGCTTAGCAAACTAGTATCACACGTAAAGTGTAGGGATTAGGTTTCCCAGTTGCTAGAGTTCTCCCTTATATAGTCCTTCAAATCAAGGTTTGCAATCAATGTTAGCTTAGTAACAAAGCATTCAATATTCACCGTTAGATGAAAACTTGATTAGATTCAAGCTAATATTTCTCAACCGTTGGATCGAAAACTTAGCTTGTTACACACAAACGAAATGTTCAATTTTGGGTTTATGAACCATACCCAAACATTAACATTTGTTGGTTCAACAATAGTCAACCAAATGGTTATCCATATGATCACTCTCATATCAAACATATTCTTCTTCACCATAACTAGTTCAAATGACTCAAATGAACTAGTTAGAGAGTTGTTCAATTTCTTAGATCTTATGTAACTATACAAGATACAATCGAAGCAAAAACGGTTTGATTCACTCGAATTGGTTTATGAACTTTATAGTCACGGTTTGCAAAAGCATTCCTTAGTTTATATAAACATTAGTTCAACAATAACCGGTTTTAGATATAACCTACGCAAGTTCGCGGACCGGGTTCGCGGACTTAATCTCATGGAAGGAGTACACAAACTCCAGCAGAAATTCTTGGGTGAGAACTTCCGCAAGTTCGCGGACTGAGTTCGCGGACTTGGCTTGCGCCACTTCCATTTCTCTTTATCAACAAAGTTCGCAAACTTTGGTTCAAGGAATAAGGGATTATACATATATGTGTTTCCACAACAATTCTTATATCCTACCAATGGTTATATAATCTAAACTCTCATTTCAATCATTGAAACATTCTCAGAGAACGTTATATAGCCGTTATTCACGGACCATTTTTCGTCAGAGCAATTTCCAAAGTGATTGAAACATATCATGACTTTCGTCACTAGGTAAATAAATATGAATTTGGTTAAAGCGAAAGCTTACCAACACATATTTCGAGAAATAGATAGGCGAGTTAAACTCGGCTCGAAATAGCAAATGTGTATTATTAAAGTCTATACGTCTAACCGACTTTTGTCTCAAGAGTAGGAGATAGAGTAAATAGACTTTTGTGTGAAAGATAAGTTCAAGTCTCCACATACCTTTTAGTCGATGAAGTTCCACCGGTTCCTCGAGTAGTCCTTCGTCTTGTATGATGATTGCCATGGAGTTCTTGAGCTCAACTAAACTTTCTATCCTAGTCCGAGACCTTTAGCTACATAGGCTATAAATCAAGACTTATAGTTTTGATCACTAACATTGACTAACATGCTTGAGATGCAACGCATGCGAGTTCGACCGAGCAATGCTTTAACAATCTCCCCCTTTGTCAATTTTAGTGGCAAAACTATTAATACACATGTAATACAAAAATAAATAAATTAACTTTTGTAGCTCCTATTCCACATGTCTAATCTTCAACATTACTCGAAATCTTCGTCACTTCCAAGTACTCCAATGATCCCAAAGGTTGTAAGTTTAGCATCATCGTTGTTGAAAATTCGTAGCTATAACAATAAGAAAACAAGAGTTATCAATCATTGTTATACAGTGTCATAGTATCATTACACAGCGTCAAAGTTCAATTGTATCACAACTTCAACAACAATACTATGGTGATATGTATCACTCCCCCTTAGTCAATACTCCATCTCACATGGAAACCACTCCCCCTTACATAATGCACTACACCATTTTAAGGGATTATCAACTCAGATTAGCAACGCCAGTAGCGCCGTTGCTAATTTTCCGTTGCTAAAACTTCGCAACGTCCTTGGTTGCTAATTTCGCAACGACGTCTATTCAGTTGCGAATAGCAACGACGGTAGTTTCACGCATGCCCGTCGTCTGCGTGCCAAGTAACACTAGTTGTTATTTTTCCGCTCAAGTCAAGCTAAACCATTTTGGGCATAAAAATGATTCCACCCCTTTGACCTAACTCCTCATTATTTCTTCTTTTAGACTAAGTCTTATGGGGTGCTAGTATAGCACCTAGATTAGCAGTCACGACTACCTCCTAAGTCTTATGGGAGTGCTAATCTAGCAGCTAGATTAGCAGTCCACGTCAGACCAGCGCTGAACCATTCCGCGCCCAACGCTAAACCATTCAGCGCTCAACGCTGAATGGTTCGGCGCTTTGAATCTCAGCCGTCACATCAAAAATAAATTTCTCAGCGCTGAACCATTCCGCGAAAAGGTAGTTTTTCAAGCGCTGAATTATTCAGCGTAACTATCTAGCATGATAGTTCACATACTAGCAACTGGTAGGAGAGAGAACTAGTGTTAACTTTTTTGCCACACTTTTTTTTTGAATTGCAACACTTAAGTGCTAATCTAGCACCTCCAATCTAGCCCATAAGACTTAGTCTTAACCCCCCATTCCTTCTTCTTCTCTCTCGCTCAAACTCATTCCGAGAAACACAAACTCTCTTCACCGCTGTTCCTTCTTCTCCTGTCTCGCTTAACATCATTCCTCCGGAAAAACCAGACCCTCTCTATATCAGCTTCTGAAATTTATCTTTTATACTTTTTAGATTCAGATTGTTTTCACTTAACTATCCGTGATCTAAGAAAAGAAAATAATAAACCCTAGCCATCTATAAAATCCAGTAAACCGAATCTCTAGTCCCTAACAGATCTATTAGAGGTCGTCTTCAAACTCTATTAATCAAGAGTCACTTCTTATAGTTCCAAAGAACCAACCAATAGAGGTTCCTTCTTCACCAAAATTTTCAATTAGGGTTTCTGATTTTCTGTGATTTCGAGCTTTCGATCGATCTGATGTTTCATTTTGGGTTTAATTGTCTTACAAATTTGAAGTCAGCTGGTGTTGATTTGCATAATTTTGAATTTTTGAATTTTTGATGTATTGTTAGGGTTTCAATTTAGAAAGAAGTTTTTGTTGGGTATCTGATGGTTTTAGTGTTTCCCCACCAATCTTATCATGGTTTGTTCATGCTAATTTCAAGTGTTTTTTATTGTAGAATTGGTTCTTTGCTGTTTTTTTTTGTTGTTTTTGTTATTTGGTGGGGTAATTTCGGGTGTGGGTATATAAGTTTCATGGAGGATGAAGAAGAAGTGTTTGAGTATTTATCTGTATGGATTTTGTTTGTTTCTTTTATGTTGATTGTGTAACTATAATGTTGATAGATAGTTTATGACAAGATTGCTGATTTTGAGATGAAGTTGATGGACATTCGCAGTATCAAGCTATTGTTCGGAAGCCATCTGCTGAGTTTGCAAGGATTTGCAAGGACTTATAAATGATCTTTCTTCCTCAAAGAAGGCTAGAATGGTGTGGTCTGTTGATCTACATCAGAAGTTCGTCAAAGCAGTGAATCATATGGTTTTGATAGTGAGTGCATGCTAACCTTAATTTCTTATTTGGCAACTTTAGTAAAGTTGCTTTGGGCTTTTGGCTGTCAAGTTAATTTGTGCACCCATATAGTTTAACATTTCTTCTTTTTCTGAGTGCAGAAGTTGGTCCAAAGAAAATTCTGGACTTGATGAATGTTCCATGGCTAACAAGAGAAAACGTTGCTAGCTACATGCAGGTACATATGTCTCCGTGCCACCTAAGCATGCATTACAAATGATGTAAAAAAGAATCAGTGTTTACTAATCTTACACTTACACGCCATGTAAAAATCATGTTGTGCAGAAATATAGGATGTACTTGAGTAGATTGTAGAAACATAATGATCCCAAGAATTCTTTCGGTTCGATAAAACAACCAGATATCACTTTTAAGATTAGTAAGCATAAGCATATGTGTCCATAAATTTAGTCACTCATTTATTTTATTTTAACCTCAAATCATTTACAGTGCTCGCTTAATTTTGATTAGCATTGTTTTTCCCTATGCATCAAGGAATGCCTTCGGGTACCTTTGTTCCTAAAAAAGTATATAGTCGTTAGTTACTTTTACTTGCAGCAAATAAGATTGTTCTTTACACATTGTTCTTAGTATGACTGTTGTATTTGGACCCAAAGGTGGATTTTATGGAGTTGGGATAGGCACTCTGCCTTTGGTAGTGGTCACTGAACTGTTAAAACTGCAGTTCCTAGGCACTAATGTAATTTCATGCTTTATTTTATTTGTGTAAACGTTTTTTTTTTATACATCCACTTGAGTGTTTGTAGTATGTTTGCCTTTCCTAAATGTTTTCTTTTGTAAAGATACATTAACAATGATAAGATTCTTTTTATGAAGCAATCTTAGTGACAAATTACTATTCTTCTGTACCATTCATCTAACCATTTCCATGTTATTAGCTTCCGCTGAGAATGAGATGGCAGCATATCTTTATCTGTATTTTTTTTCTTAAATTGATTTGGCGCTGATATCATTCTTACTGAGTGTGGTCGCCTCATGGAATGTGTTTACTGTCGTTTTTGTTTTTCATTTTGAATATCCTTTGTCGTTTTTATACTTTGTCCGTTCCCTCATGATTACGCTTTACCACTATAGCATCCTACAAATGAAACTACCAACATATATCGAATGCTCGATCAAGCCTGTAACAGAAGTTGGATACAAGATAATGTCAATTTTTTGATAGAACTAATTACCAGTTCGAGAAGGCAATTATTGATTGACTGTGAATCATACTAATAAACGCGGGCTTACTGAACTTGTATCTTATATTGGTGTTTTATCAACACTGCTTCTTTTTGTCATTTCAAAACAATAAAAATGAATACCGTTGGTACTCTAACGTTTCAGATGGGGAAGTCAGTCTTGGGTCAATGTGACAATATATAATGGACAGGTATGTTATGGAACAAGCGAATAATAAGCTTCTCCAAGCATTGAAAAATTCTGGAGCTGACAAATTATATGAGGCATGTCACTGGTTATAAGAACATCGGCATGAATTTAAAGAGGAAGTGTATGGTCCTGTCCTCCTCGAGGTACATCTATCAAATTTTGTATGAATGAGTATCTCTAGCTCTTGGCTAACTGGTTCCATGTCAGGTCACTCTTCAGCTCACACAATTGTTTTTACAAAGTTCGGAAAGTACTCGCCTTCTATGACATAATCCTTCTAAATTCATTAATCAATCATTAGCATCCTATGAACTAATCAATTGATTAACCTTTTCTTACTTTTAAGCTTTTTAATCAACGGGTTAATGTAATCGTATTGGTAGTAACATCCCTTCGCTATTAGATTAGAGTTCTGATAGGTGTTCTTCCATTTCTTGTCTTTTTATTTCAACTTCTTTGGATTGTGTTGTGTCTGCCAAGTATTCTTCATGCAAGTATGATTTCTAGCTCACTAATTAGTGGCTACTGTGTATAAAATCTTCTCTGGTCCAATGTATGTCATCTTTGGTTAGCTAAAAGCTTAATTTTGGTGGGCGATGTTGACTCTCAATTTTTTTTACCTGGAGTTCAACTATTTTGTATACATGTACTGATAGAAGTTTTAAGCAGCTTAATCCAATTGTCACTCTGCTGCTTCATATGGTTTATTAATTCTCTTCTTCGTTAACTACCCCGCAGGTCGAAAAATTGAAGGTTTTATCGGAATCTCTTGCTAGCTCTACATCTGAAGAAGAAAAGTGCAGTTCAGAACACATGTCTAAAAAGACATAAATTTTATGTTTTCTTCGTGTGACCAAAACCAGTGAAGTTACTGAAGCTGAGAATGTAAGGTATTTTTGCAGTAGTAGTAATATAGTCACGCTTCTGTCATTTGCCATGTATTTTTCGGTATAATTGTTCATTAATTTCAACTAAAATCAAATCTTCTTTGCATAGGTACTGCGTCTGCCTGTAGTAGCTTTGCTTTGTCCAAGGTGAGACGAATATTAAAGATTTGATTTCTTTTCTGCCAGATAGTTTGAATTTACCTATACTCTTTCGCTATCGATGGAAGGAATATATGATTGTATTACTTCAATTCGTGTTCCTTTACTTTGTTATTGTATAATATTAATGGACATCGTTTAGGTGCATGTAAATGAAATCCCTTGGACTATGTAAGAAAATGGAGACTGCAAAGGTGTTAGATTGGCATCAGGTCAGGAGATACTCAGTCAGCATTTGGTTATAAATTCTTCTGTTGCTGGTCCATCACGACCATTCTTATCTCGAGCTCCAAATTTGCCAGAAGAATACTCTGAAAGTGATTGACAAAGGTGAAATCATAGAAAAGGTTGCCAGGGAATATGTATTACAAGGGGTTCGATAAAATCAGATTTATCAAACTTGCTATTGAAATTCCCTCCTAGATGTAAGCTTTTCTCCCTATGTATTTTTTGTTATCACGCTGAGATGAAGCTAAACATTTACGTATGTCTCTTTTCAGCTTGTGTTGTGATATTCCCTCTTCATAGAAAGTGAGAATGTAGGAGATTCCAAGCCCACTTTATTGTGGAGATGACGTTCGTTCAAGAGCTAGAAAAGGTAAAGATCTTGCCGTTAAGGTTTTCTTTTCTGTATTGGGTTCTGTAGTTTACTATTTGATCGCCCAACTTGATGTATATAAGGTTTCTAGTCTGATATAGAAGAACTTAATAATTTTGTAACTTTACATGAACTGAACTTAGGAACCAAGTATGTTTCTAATGTGTACACTAGTTTGTTGTGATACTTAGAATACATTTGTATCAAATACTCATACTTTTTGTTAACATCAATTGAAGAATCCATTTTTCATAATATGATACAGTTTTGTATGGTGAATGAATGAATGTATGTTGAATGAATGAATGTATATCTGTGGAAATGATGAATATGGGGAACTGGGTAATTGCAGGGGGGGGAAATGGATTTTGACCAGGTCAATGAAGACTTGACCTTTTTTTTTATGTTGCAAAATATTAGCAACGTCTCTGATCTGTTGCCAAATTAGAATCAGAACTAGTAAATTAAAACCAGAACCAATAACATTTTAGTTCCGGGTAGGGGTATTCATGTAATTAGAAACAGCTTAGCAACGACAGGCCTTGGTTGCAAATAAACAACGTCGCAACGGCGCAGTACGTTGTGAATCCCCGTTGATGACCAAGAGTCGCAACGGAACTTATGTCGTTGCGAAAAAATGCAACACTGAGTGTTTTGAAACGACGATCCAGTTGCGACCACAGTCGACAACGGTCGAACCCGTTTCTAATCTCTAAAAAAAGGTGTAGTGATGATCCGAAAACCATATGTTTTTGTAGTGTGAACTACATATTAATTATCCCCCTTTTTGTCAATAAAATTGGCAAAGGTACAAGAACGGGATCCTAATGAAATTTTCGAAAGAGACATTTCATGACCAAAAGAAAGAAATATACATCATCTTATTTAGATGCAATCATAAAGCCGAAGCTAAATGCATTCATCAAGGAATTTTAAAGATACAAGATAACCCCTATAATATTCCACAGCCGCACTCCCCACAAAGATATGGCAATTAAGCGCAAGTTCAAAAAGAACTCTCCCCCATAATATGTCATTCCCGAAAGAACAACAAGAGCGACCTTAATTTGAAAGAAAAGAAGGATTTCTTTGGACATAACAAATCACATACAAGTATGAATTTGAATCCAAAATACTCAATTAAATTAACCACAAGATAACCCATGATTAATTTAATCGAAATACACAATCAAACTAATCACAAAGAGTAATCAATTTAATTGGTCATACTCACATAAGAGAATCTATGGAGCAATGACTAAGTTAATCATGAAAATAACCAACCCAATCAAAAGTGCTCAAACATAAGAAAAATTATGGAGTCATAACTAAATAACCAAACAAGATGATTAATTTAGTTCAATATGCTCGACATAAAGTACCTTATGGAACAACAACAAAGCTAACCATGAAAATAATCAACTTTGATTGTTTTAGTGCTCAACATAAGACACATTACGGAGCCTCACAGTAATACACAAAAAATATGGATCAGGGAAGATCAATTACTGTGGAATACACAAGGATTCATTCTATTTTCCATCACAATTTGCACCATGACATACAATATACAATAGACATAATCCTTGAAAAACAAAAGATTTTAACCTATCTTCCATCAATAATTGACAATATAGGCTTAACTTTTGTATTTGTCAAAAGTCCATTCATTCCTTTATCAATATAAGAATATCGACTTACGAAAGACTTTACTTTTGACAAGATATGGGACAATCATAGTTCACGGATGCAAACACACATATCCCATAAACAATTGCAATATATAAAACCATAAAGATTAATACTACAAAAATCATCTTCCAACAAGTTTAGAATTTAAACCAATAAATCTAAAAACATGAAGATGAGAACGCTGGACATAGCTATGTGTAATCACAATAATGACTATTCCAAACTCTAGTTATTCTTCTAACAAAAACAGAAAAGTAGAAGATTTACTAGATAAACTAATTCTAGGAAATCATGATTCACTAAACCCGATCAGCAACCAGAGATCGAACATGGATGAGTTCATCAGTTGCTTTCTTCAGTTCGTTTTTCAGAAAATCAAGATTCCTTGTTGCAATTCCGAGTTGTTCCCGTATGATCTCAAAATCTTGAAGAAGATTTCCTACCAATAGTGAAGACATCTGAATTGGTAATTTCTTTTCATGATCAATAGCATGATGACATATTATGAAAATAGGGTTTTCGCAAAACTCGATAGTCTTGCCCTCCTTAACTTCATCAACTTTGTTGCTTCCATCCATTGTGCTCAGAAAAGAATGTTTTGACCTTATGGAACAATGTATCACCCTATGATACATGTATATATATACAGATGTTCCACAAAAACCCTAGGAATCGACGTCCGTGTGGGTCAGGCTTACGTGCACACTTGGTCACCAGACATTCATGGCCAAGTAGAATGGAGAGGCAAAGGAAGGCAAAGGAAGGAAAAGGATGAACCATTTTTGTTCCAAGAAGAACAACAAGGAAGGAAAAATATTCCCAAAAAGGAAAACATGAGCAAGGCTCAAAAAATTGAAGATCATCAATTATAAGAAAAAGTCGTTCACCACTGACAGTATTCTCAAGGCATATTTCTTGAGAATTACGAGCATCCTTCTTAATATATAAGAGGGATGCTACATTGAGTAGTCATGGCTTATTAAGATGAGCATTTTGCTCATCATTATTGACTTCTTCTTTCTCTCCTTCAAGGGGATTTAGAGAACAATCACGCCACACAGTTGAAGGAGGTTTATCAAGAGAGGAACTAGAAATACACGAGCCAGTAGCTTTCCATGTTTTTTTGATGCCCCGTTTGAGTCTGTTTATGCTGACCTTAAGTTCTGATACTCGATTATTAATATTTATGAAATCTGGAGCATGATTCTTGGAATAACAACCTTCTTCAGGGTGAAACAAGGGACTCAACATTTCTTTATTTCTCCTATGCCTTTTCCTCTTTTCATAGATATTTGAGAAGTTAGTTGCTCTATTGCCGTTTTTCTTTCTTTTGTTGGCAGCAAAGTCAAGAAGGGACTTATCACAGTATCTTTCTTGATTGTCTAAAGTACCGTTTGTACCAACAATTTGAGAGACATGTTTAATAACTTCTTTAGACACCCATGCAAGAATGAATATTGCGAAGTTTTTCATTCCTTAAACGAAAACGACACTTTCGCTCAGGATGTCCTTTAATTTCGCAGTAATAGCAGTTAAAGGATTTATTCTCAACTGTCTTCATGTGAGTGGATTTAGAAGGAAAACAATCCTTGTCTTTAGACACATTACAAGCGGCGTTCGGTTTTTCACATGAGGAATTATCAATAGCTTTAACGAAATTGATCTTACTAGTTTTTGGAGCATTTATTCCTTTATAGCCCATACCACGTGTATCACGATGTTCTTTACTTGCTCCAATCATAGAAGACAATTTTGTAGAGCTAGAATTGAATCTTCTCAGATTCTCTTCCAGTGATTTTACTTTATCAAGAGCAGCTGCAAGGTCAGTTTCCAAGGATTTTTCTTTGGCAAGGAGACTTAGTTCTTTGTCACTAAAACATTTTTGTTGAGAGTCATATCTTGCTTCAGCATCTGCAAGTCTTTCTTTCAACACACAGAGATTTCGGAGAAGATTATCACATTCAGACCTCTTTGTGCGAACATCTTCATCACGATCTTTAACGATAGATTTTAAGAGTTTGAACCCACCATCATATCCTTTAAAGAGTTTTCTCAATTTTCTTTTTTCTTGACAAAGATGAGCCATGTATTTACTCAAGCAAGTTGTTGACTTTTTTTCTTTCAAAGAACGGTCAAACAGTTTGATATATTGAGCAACTTCCTCATCGATAATTTGCCCTTCTTCTGAATCACTATCATCTGAAAGATCATCCAACTGTTCGTCAAGAAATTTTTTCCAGTCGAATGCAGATTCAGTCAGGGACAAGAGACAGAGTTTTTCTTAGAGGCTTCAGGACTTTGAGACTCACAAGAGTGACTCTGAAATGATGTTGCATTATCAGAGATAAAATCGTCCATCCTCATATCGCTACAAACACAGACTTGTAAGGTCTTGAACGTGTTTGCCTGCTCTGATACCAATTGAAAAAGCGGGGGTCTTACAACCACACCCAATATTTCGCTTAGAAATCTGTATAGACAAACTCCAATATACTTTCTAGAGAATCAACTAGACAGTCAGACTCAATCTAGATAAAAAGTATATCAACGAGTTTATATCTCAATCTCTCGATTTGATCTTTACTCAAGCAAATAGAAATCTGCAAGTCTTTATCAAAGAGAGATAACTTGGATGGTACCAAAGACCAATATCCAAGTGTCAATCAATTTAAATCAACAACCAAAAGGTCGGATATTCTAATTGATTGAACAATGCACAACCTGTGATATTTCAATTATATAAACAAATATAATGCGGAATAAAAATAACACAGACACCGGAATTTTGTTAACGAGGAAACCGCAAATGCAGAAAAACCCCGGGACCTAGTCCAGATTGAACACACACTTTATTAAGCCGCTACAGACTCTAACCTACTCCAAATTAACTTTGGTCTGGACTGTAGTTGAACCCCAATCAATCTCACACTGATCCAAGGTACAATTATGCTCCTATGCCTATGATCCCAGCAAGATGCTACGTACTTGATTCCCTTAGATGATCTCACCCACAACTAAGAGTTGCTACGACCCAATGTCGAAGACTTCAATAAACAAATCTATATCACACATAGTAATAGATAAATTCGTCTCCCACGAATAAACCTATGAGTTTAGTTCCGTCTTTTGATAAAGCAAGGTGAACAGGAACCAATCAATAACCCGAACTTATATTCCCGAAGAACAGCCTAGTATTATTGATCACCTCACAATAATCTTAATCGACGCAGCGAAAAAATATATTGCGGAATCACAAACGATGAGACGAAGTGTTTGTGATTTCTTTTCTATCTTGCCTATCGGAGATATAAATCTCAAGCTAATTATTTCAATTGTACTCGTACGATAGAAACAACAAGATCAGATCACACAACTACAAGAAAAATAGTATCGGTCTGGCTTCACAATCCCAATGAAGTCTTTAAGTCGTTAACCTGGTTTTAGAAGAAGAAAACCAAAGTTTAAAGGAGAATCGACTCTAGCTTAGCAAACTAGTATCACACGTAAAGTGTGGGGAGGTTTCCCAGTTGTTAGAGTTCTCCCTTATATATTCCTTCAAATCAGGGTTTGCAATCAATGTTAGCTTAGTAACAAAGCATTCAATATTCACCGTTAGATGAAAACCTGATTAGATTCAAGCTAATATTTCTCAACCGTTGGATCGAAAACTTAGCTTGGTACACACAAATGAAATGTTCAATTTTGGGTTTATGAACCATACCCAAACATTAACATTTGTTGGTTCAACAATAGTCAACCAAATGGTTAGCCATATGATCACTCTCATATCAACCATATTCTTCTTCACCATAACTAGTTCAAACGGATCAAATGAACTAGTTAGAGAGTTGTTCAATTGCTTAGATCTTATGTAACTACACAAGACACAATCGAAGCAAAAACGGTTTGATTCACTCGAATCGGTTTATGAACTTTATAGCCACGGTGTGCAAAAGCATTCCTTAGTTTATATAAACATTAGTTCAACAACAACCGGTTTTAGATATAACCTACGTAAGTTCGCGGACTAGGTTCACGAACTGAAGCTCAGGGAAGGAGTACACAAACTCCAGCAGAAATTCTCGGGTGAGAACTTCCGCAAGTTCGCGGACTGAATTCGCGGACTTGGCTTGCGCCACTTCCATTTCTCTTAATCAACAAAGTTCGCAAAATTTGGTTCAAGGAATAATGACTTATACATATATGTGTTTACACAACAATGCTTATATCCTACAAATGGTTATGTAATCTAAACTCTCATTTCAATCATTGAAACATTCTCAGAGAACGTTATATAGCCGTTATTCACGGATCATTTTTCGTCAGAGCAATTTCCAAAGTGATTGAAACATATCATGACTTTCGTCACTAGGTAAAGATGAATTTGGTTAAAGCGAAAGCTTACCAACACATATTTCGATAAATAGATAGGCGAGTTAAACTCGGGTCGAAATAGAAAATGTGTATAATGAAAGTCTATACGTCTAACCGACTTTTGTCTCAAGAGTAGGAGATACATTAAATAGACTTTTGAGTGATGAGATAAGTTCAAGTCTCCACATACCTTTTAGTCAATGAAGTTCCTAGGTTCTCGAGTAGTCCTTCGTCTTGTATGATGATTTTCATGAAGTTATTGAGCTCAACTACACTTTCTATCCTAGTCCGAGACCTTTAGATACATAGGCTAGAAATCAAGACTTATAGTTTTGACCACTAACATTGACAAACATGCTTGAGATAGCAAAGCATGCGAGTTCGACCGAGCAATGCTCTAACAAATATATTAATTTACATTATCCTACGAATGTACCTTTGTTTGTTGCCTCAGCTTTCTTTTGTTTTATTCTTTCTCATCTATGCATCTGCTGATTTTTTTCTCGTGAGTAATACCCCTTTTTTTTGGTGAGTATGCGACTGTATTCGCATGCTTATTCGCTCTCTCATTATTACATTATGCAAAATAATGATTATTATCATCTATTCTATTTTTCTCAAGAGGTCTTATTTAGCCTTCCTAATTAAAGGTCTTATTTTGCCTAGTATATGACCTTGTTTCTGTGCGACGAGATCGCAGGCGGTCTTTACATTTTCATATAATGACCCATTGATCCCGCCTTATCATTTTCTTGTATTATTGCCTCTGCAGGTTTTATTGTAGCACAAATATGAAAAGCCTTAATACTCCCAGGAGTAAGAACCCTCGTGATATTTGCGTCTTTTGACACAATTCAGCTCGCTAATGGAGGGTGTCGTCCTTATATTCCCCCTGATTGCCCCTTCAAGGAGGCTTACCCCTACCTGGTTAGGGTGGGCTCCTCCCATCCAGTGATGCAACAACCAGTGGTTTTCGCGGCCTTTTATCCCTCCGCCGAAATGGCTTATGGTTACGAGACCGCATCCTAAGTGGGGTTTCTTCGGACCAAATGCATCATAGTCAAGACTTGCCAAGAGCAGCCAGGTACGCTCCAGACGCCCCAGACACTCTTGACTCAACCGTGTACCTCGGCGCCTTGATCGAGTTTCTGCACTCCTTAGGAGAGACCTTGTCACCTTAATCTTTCGATTTAGGCGCCTCTCCTGATGGGCTTTTATTTCACCCCAAATCTCCATGACTTGAGTTTCATGGTTGGTGTGGCTTTCCCCCAAGTCATGCTAACTAGTTTCTAAATTATGACGCGTTAGGTCTTACTATGGCCTCTTGTTGTATGAGAACTAGGGTGCACGCCACAATTGGATAACTAGCCTCCCTAATTGAAGTCTTTACTTCTTATGCCTTCTATTAAGGTCTTATTATAAGGTCTTATTTTTTTCCTTAATTTTGTTTGATTTCTATAATTTAAGAAGAAAATATTTCATTTGCATTCATATTCTTGATTAATACAATATCAATATCTTCTTTATTTGCTTATTCGCCAACATGATAATCATCCTTTTTGTTTTTATGCCCGAGGCATCTTACTTCTTTCCTTTGCCTCTTGTGCTTCTTTGAGTTTGCATATGTTATCCACTACATTGATTCAAGTGAGTTCCATTTCTTCTGGTGTGCGAGAATTGCCGCAAGGACCATATCTTTGCAGATGTTTTTGATTCCATAACTCATTAGATGATTCTCCCTTCTTTTCATCTGCCAATTCGTACTTTCCATTGCCAGCTACCTTATTGATTTTATACGGCCCTTCCCACATGTTTTTCATGTTTCCTTTACCACTTTTCTGATAACACTGTTTCTGCCTCAATACTAATTCTCCTTCTTGGAATTCACTCTTATTAGCGCTCTTATCGCGTCTGTATTCCTGTGCGATTGTTATCGCCTTTGCAGAGGTCTTCCTTTTTTCATTTTCTTTGTCCACAACATCTACCATTAACCTTTCGCCTCTCTGGCTCTCATTTATCTGCGTCTTCCAATTTCTTCGCTTGCTTGCGCGTTCCTCACACTTCTCAACATCAATCTCATGACATGTTTTACCTTCATTTGGATCTCCTCTAATTATTCCAACACCTTGAGGTAAAAGAAACTTAATGCATTAATGGAAGGTATATGCCACTCCTAGAATGCTATCTACCCATGGTCTTCCTATCAGAGCGTTATAGGGTTATTCTACATCAACGACCCAGAATATGATTTCTGTTGATAAGCTCCTTATAGGAATTCGCATCGTTATCTCTCCCTTTGGCTTGTTGGATGTCCCGTTGAAACCATAAATTTTATAAGTTGACGGGATTAGTTCCTCGTCTCTACCACCCATAGTCTTGTAAGTGTGATAAAATAGAATATCAGTTGAACTGCCAGGATCAATCAATATCCTATTGATGGCCCATGTGTCTGCGCTCTCCTCTTCACCATCTTTTGCTTTTGGATTGATTTCTAGCTTAACCACTAACGGGTTATCGTGCGGTTATCCACCTCCTGGTACTTCTTCTGCGTTAAATGAAATAGGTTGCTTTTGCCATTCCTTCAAGGGCGATATCTTCCCAAGGTTAAGTATCTCTCGTCCATCACTATCTCTTGCATAAACTCGGCTCAAGATGTTATCATGAAAATCCTATATACTCTTGAATGAGTGTATTATGGAATTGCAGTATATATTCTTTGCCTTGGCTCCTACCTCAATTAGATATGTATTCCTTCCTATCTCCGCACCTTGTGCGCAACCTTCTGGTGGTGGTGGTGGCGGTAAATTCTTTGGTTGTTTTACCAGAAAGTGATTTAGCTTCCCCTGATCAATCATCCTTAATATGATTCTTCACATTCCTACAGTTGTTTGTTATGTGGCCATGAAAGCGATGATAGGCGCAAAATTCTCTGCTTCTCCTCCCTGGTGGTGGCTCATTTCCCATATTTGGTGGTGCTGGTATTTCTTCCATCAAAATTATAGCTTCCCAGATTTTTTCTACTGTAGTATTTAGATGTGGCATCTTTATGTACTCCCAGATTACTTTATTACCTCCTTGACCTTGATTATAGTATTGCTTTTGACCTCCATATCCTTCTGACTGATTATCAAGTCTTTGAATCTTATTATTTCCTCCACGATTATTGAATTGTCTTTCTTTTTCCCATTCTTCTTGATCTCGACTACCCATTGCTACTAGCTTCTGTTGATCTCCAATCATCACTTTTCCTTGTTTTCCTTGAGACGTGCTTGCTACTGTGTTTGTTATCTGTGGGAGTAGATTTGCGTTCCTGCCAGATCTTGGTGTTTGCAACAGGATAAGACTCAATTTCATTCTGCTTCTCTTCAAGAGCTATATATTCCTACTGATATTCGCGCAACTCTGTCATTGATATGGTGCCCTTAATTCTGAATATTTGCGTGTATAGCAAGTCTGTAGCGAGGAGCGCGTTAATGAAGGCTAGTATGAGGTTTATCTCATCTACTCGACCATCCATTTCGCCACACATAGTTCTCCACCGCATAGTTAAGCTTCGCAGGCCTTCATTTGTTTTTCTTCGCAAACCAAACACATCCTCTATTCCTGGACGTAATACATTATTATTGATATATGCTCCTAGGAATATTAATTGTAGATAACTAAATGATGGGATTGTTCCTGTAGGTAATCCCTCAAACCACTTCAAAGCTTCTCCGGATAAGCTAGCCGGAAAATACTTGCATAGAACCGCATCATTATTTTCCCACTGTAATAAAGATCTCGCTTAAGCTTTTATGTGTTGTACTGCACAAGTGGTTCCATCAAAAATATTAGTAAGCGGTGGTAGATTGCATTTGGTTGGTATTGCCCCCATCTGTATTTTCCTTACAAATGGCGTTTTTCCTGCTTCTTCAATGGCCTCATCCAATTGTCGCCTTCATCCTTCTCTTCTTGTTGTCATCATTTCTCTTACTTCTGCCAACTCTTTTAAGATTTGTTCATTCATAACCTGATTTGTGTTTTGTTGCATTGGCCTTGCTTGTCTTTCCCTGTTTTCACGTCTGCTTTGACGTATGGCCTCTTGTAATTCTCGTTCTTCAGCTTCTTCTCGTCTTCTCCTACATCTTTCTCTTTAATCACTGGCATCAATCTGTGCGATGTTATGTCTCTCAGCTTCATATGCGCGATCACGTTGACGTCTTAGCATTTCTCTTCCTTGCAATATCATCCTTCCTTGTTCGGGGTCATTATCATCATCCTGATCATGACGGATGCGATGCCACTCGCCTCACTCTTCATGTATGTTACCTCTGTCATCCTCTCGCGTGCGGTAATCTTCGCCATATTGTACGTACCGATCCTCTACTGGTTGTCGTTCTATGCGATACCCACCGCGTGGATCCTGTAAGCCATTATTTGCTGGAAATTTTTCTGCGATATTATCCAATGGCGGTTCTTGTCTGGTATCTCTGCGGCTAGATTGGCTACGTCTTGACGTACTTCTGCTTGACCTCGACCTTGAGCGTGTGGTGCTTCTTGATCTTTGATCTTGTAACCTTAGGTTCTCCTCTCTCAACTCATTATTCTGGCGCGTCAGATTCGCACGTTCTTCATCCTCTCTTCTCCTTTCTGCAACCAGTCTTTGTCGAAGTTCTTCAATTGTCATGTTCTCTTAACTTCCTTCTATAAGTCCTTCCTCCATAGTCCTTTGTTCATCTTCTTATGTTGAATCTGTTTGTGAGGTATGAACACTTACTCTATCGTAGTCGATAGTGTTATTCTGCACAGGTTCACGTTGAATCGGAGATTGGACTTGATTGCCTTGATTCCTTGACGATTCAGCGATTTCACTTCTCCTTCTTTCAACGATTCTTCCGCTTCTTCTTGCCGGAATTGCTTGTTCTACTGCGATTGCCTGTCTCACCATGTTTTTGCTTTTCAAAGATAAAACGGTCGGGATCCATGAACAAAGCATTTTGACAAACCGTTATGACAAACCATACAAAACGTTAGATTCTTTGCATCTTATGGTCTACCTCAATGCTTATGTGGCGCTTTAGCTAACTCTATTTCGTGTTTGGCTTAGTTAATAAATTTTGGGAAAGATATTTCAAAACCTAAATCCAAGAACCGTCGACTATGTATCTTCTTTGCAACAGAGATCCAAACTCATCATTAATCACTCCCAATCTTTTATTTTACATTTTTATTCAATCATTTATTAGAATCTACCCAAACAATAGATCGTATAGATTTTTCAATCAAAATCCATTCTATGCAAGTTACTGTTTATCACATGTAGGGAATAGTTGTGCAATCAATCAACTATTTTGTTTTTGGGATCTGCAGTTCAAGCTATCCATAAATCAAGTCTATATAGCACTCTTCGTCTTCATTATTTTGTTCCTCTGAAAAACAATACATTTCCTGGTTATGGGATTCTCAACAATTTCCCCCAATTAATCATCTAAATTGCTTGGTAAACTGTTAATACACTCCCTGTCCATAAAGAAAACGAAAAATGAATTTAAATCAAAATCATGGTTAATCTCGTGATCAAAACCTAAAAAAAATCAAAAGAAATATTTCTCGAAATTTTATTTGAACTTCTCATTACATAATTTTCTAAAGTTTCTTTAACTCGTTATAGGGTGTCAAACAAACAGGGAATAATGCTTATTACATGCCACGTAAGTTGAAATTATCAACCATTGGATAAATAACATCCGGTGGGTTAGAAATTTTGTTAAAATAGTTTGTCAAAACACTTTGTTCATGGATCCCGACCGAAGATAAAAATACTCTTTCAATAACTAAAGATTTTACTAATGATGATTGCTTTTCTAAAGCAACAAAGATTATTCACAGAATTTTTAGATCTAAATTCCCAAGTTTTTCCAAGACTATGAATATCTTCTAACTTGTTTTTAAGAAATTCCACCAACAGGGTATATCATTCCAAGCTATTTCTAGCGCCAAATGTAGTTCCAGGAAATCCTACAACCTCACCCTTAATGTTATTTAAAGGACAACTCAAGTGATCATCATAAAATTCATAAGAACATTCATTAAAATCTTTAAATTGGATACAAGATTATGAGAGAGCTCTAACTTGGAGAACAAATAAACTTTTTCTCTCCTAAATTTCTTATCTAAACTCTCAAAAAGATCCTCCCCCATACAAGGTCGCTTAGTCCCTTATATAGGGGTTTACATAGTGGATGACAGCTAATAAAACCCTTATTTTCGGATCTGACGTGCGTAATAAACGCACGCTTACATTGGCTCATCTCGCACGTACTTTATAACATCGCATGATCTTCACACTTTACTCATGATCAGGCTGACGTCATCTGGTACGTCATTCTGAATGAGCTTTACACGATTCTCTTCGCTTGGCCTTGATAACCATTACTCCGTATACGCTATTGGTGTGCAATATTTTGTATCTACATTCATATTTCGCACCGCGTTCGTTTTGAACAGAGGATAGAGTAGTCACCACATCAATGGAATTATGCATTCGCGACCATTAAGACGGATATACCCACATCCCTGGGCTACAGCGGGATTCCCCTCCTTTCACAATCCTGCTAGCTGCAGAGCTACGGGGAGAATTCCCCCTCTTCACAATCTGCTAGGATGATTTCACATGTTCGCTAGTTCGAGGAAAAACATCGATACCTTCTCGATAGATAGGCACATGAACCAAACGGGTCTTTCCCGAAGGAAAAACATGGGACGGGACTGAAGAGGTAATCAGGTTTGTCGTTCTCCGCTAAGAGCAAAGGTCCAAAAGACACACAAGAACCAAACATCAGTCATATGCCAACACGTATTGTCCAATAAGCAACAACCGTCTCGAGTAGAACTAGCAACTCAAAAAAATGAAGGCAAGTGAAGCGCGAGCACCAGAGCAATTCTATACCAATCCCCAAAAAACAATGCAAAAACAACCCTCTCACATGGAGATAGGTCCACCCTTTTTGGGATTAGCGGGTGTCATTTTTAGGCCCACCTTTTGAAGATTTGTGAGGAGTTGTTTCTGTGTTGTCCATTTAGGCGGTACGTTAAGAGTTTTGCTTTAGCAACATCTGAAATATCTACAAGAAGTTGAAACTATGACACGTGGAAAGTTTCCCAGAATATGTAATGAGACTTTTAGCCATGTACCACTTAAGATCTCTCCCCCATCACGGTGAAATCAACTTAGGTTTATATATTGATTTTCTTTCGATTACTGGAATTTCAATCAAGTTAATTGTACTTGCCGCAGTCCTTCCCTTATCTGGATATACAAAATATATATTTAAAATTGGCTTTTACGTTATTCTCGAATAAATATTATGTTCCTAGATAGATATCCGCTAATATAGAGCAACATTGAACCTCTATCAAGTCGCAGTATTTCCACTTCCAAATTCCTTGAATTCGTATTATATACATATTAATGTTAATGTTCAAATTCTTGCTTGAATACTCTTGATTTGTTACTGTAAATCCTTGTGCGTTGGTAAACTAATATTTATAATTTTGGTGAACTGTGTTTAACACTTGCATATTTACTTTGATTTCCTTTACCGTAAGACCTTTGTCACTCGGTGTAAGATTTTTTACTACTACAGTTTGGAGGTAGACACAGGGATTGGCTAGAAGGACTTGTCCCAACTGTTCTTTCCTTTGATATAATCATTTTTTTTGTTAACATATTCAAGTGTAGGATCCATATCTAAGAGTTGTTGAAAAGTATTTATCACAAAATTTTCCAAATTTTCCTTACAGCTTCGGAGTTCTTTAAGAATAAAAGAAAGTCTTTTTCGATCGAATTTATTGATGAATATTTTTAAATTCCAGTGCATTGTATTTAAAAAACATATTGAGTTAGATCTCACATTTACTTCAATTTGTCAACATTATTGATTTCATCCTTTACCAGTAACCAATATTTTTTTCGATTATCCTAGACCCATGTCAGAAAAATGAGAAGTTGGGCCCACAAGTAAAAAGGTGTCATGTCAGATCACCGGACCTGCATTAACTATCTGAAAAAATATTACGTATGGAATCTAAAGAGAGTCTAACACTTCGAATTCGCCTTCATGCCTGTTATGATGCACAACTAACTGACAGTATCATCAAGGATCGAGAAGACGAATCCAAAGAAAACAAACAGGAAAACACTAGAAAATTCTTCGCGTAAACTTTAATCAATGACAAAGAACATAATGAGTTTATTTGGATAATCTCTAATTGAGATTATTGAATCCCAAAAATGATTAACGAACAACTTATTTGGACTTCGCTTATAATATGTTTTTTTTTAGTTAGAACTTGAATTGCATTGAGGTTTTTTCTATAGTTTGGACCATTAAACATAAAATAGCGTCGAGTAAATACCATAAGAGAATTACTTCCAAGGACAACTTCATACTACCAAATAGACAATGTGCACGATTTGTAGCAATTTCCTAAAACAAGATCACAAGTTAAATCAATTCTTGGAAAGAACTAGAAACTTTCCTTGCAACGAAATTAGCTAAGAATTAGCGATTTCTAAGCGTATAAAACGTTTGACTTGAAAACTAAGAAGGAAAGTTTTAGAGCATAGCTCGTTCAAACTCAAAAGTTTTGGTATGTCAAGCTTGTTGTCAATGTTAGTTGCACAAAATAAATCTTGATTTATAGTCTACCAAAGTCAGACTAGGATTAGAGCATGGTAGTTAAGTTTCAGATTCACCGAATAACCCTTAAAACATGAAAACTGAAGAACAACAAAGACATCTGTAATAGTTTCATCAATAACGATATGTGAAGACTAATTATCCTATTTACTCACTAATTTACCATTCTATCTTGTTAGACAATTTCATATGGCTTTAGTACAATTGATAATTTAAACAGAAGAATTTTCGAGTTTAACCTCGTACTTGACAAATTCCAAAACAGAAATTCAAGCAATGAGTGTTCAATTGGTTTATTGCTTTTGAGGTTGAGGATAATTTATTATCGAAAAACTATATCTGCAAAAGTATTACCAAATTTCGCAAACTAATTTTTCAGTTCACAAACTGGTAAAAACTTAATGTTCTTGGAACTCCAAATTTGATATATGTTTACAAACTGATTTTTCAGTTTGCAAATTGTGCACTTTTGGGTATGTTTCTAAACGCTCCAAATACTTTCTTTATTTACGAATTGTACACTTTTTGGTATGTTCCTGAACTTTTTGAATTTTTTCAGATACACAAACTGGTTTATCAGTTTGCAAATTGTACACTTACAAGGTGGTTCATGTACAATTCAAACAACTCATGTATGGAAACTGAATTTTTAAAGCGACTGATATGATTTTCGGTGTTACTAGACTCCAATTTTTCTCTATGGTTCACGCGCTCTATGGGCTTATTTTTCCTGGGTTAACTTTGTACACGGTTCTTAAACGACTATTACATTTGTGCACATTCTTATTTGTAAATCAAGGAAAAATTTTCACATGCTTACATGGTTTCCATTCTCTGGATCAATCTTTATTGAGAAGTTAAATTTGCTTGGGTCAAAGTAGTTCGTAATTACGGAAACTAGTTCACAAACTTGTTTTTTCATCAAGAGACTATTATTTGATATTCAAACAATCTATCCTAACTCATCATTATAAATAGAGGACTTTCTGCAACCTAAAATCTCAATCCTGGCACGATGTTTCCTAGTTGCGGCTAGAGTCGCCATCTAAAGACTAGGTTTCCCACAAAAATCGTATTAAGTTCTGATTTTTTGAGTATTCATTAAGGGATTCATGAAGCCTAGTCAGACTATTTTTTACGTGGTAGTCCTTTGTTATCCACAATCTTATCTTGATCATTGTAGTTTTTGTCTATCCTAAGGTTCATCTCTACTATTATACGATCATTTAAGAAATATTGTTTGGGAGTCAGATTGATAACAATTACAAAGTGTTCTTCGTCTCAGACTTTGTAATTCCACAAGATTGATATCTAAACTTATTTTAGATTGATCTTGTAAGGTGTAACCGTTTAGGCATCTCTATAACCTTTTAAAGAGAGTAAACTATCCTAATTGTTGAGGTTTTCTTGATATCTTCTTCCCGGAATTAGCAAAGATCTAGTATTTTCCAACTCATAATCGATTTATCTCATAGTATGACAACAAGGATTAGCTAGCACACATCCATGTACTTGACTGAAATAGCCACAAGAGATATTCATTCTTATGGGACGGTAAAGCATATGATTTCGATACCATAAATGATATTGTGAAATCTTTCCTTGAGTATCAAAGGAATATACTTGAACAATATATGTTCAAACATTATGCCGAAATTTATGAATATTCTCAATCCAATTCGTGTACATAACGATGTCTTCAAAAATCTGCGAGGATGACAGACAAACCGAAAATATAAAATAAGTTAGATATAGTTAGGATTAGTCCTGAATCCTTTTACGACTACTAAACAAGTTTTGCAATTCAACTACTTCAATCATATGTTTCCGAAGTTGCTTTCTAACACATTTATTAAAGCAAGGATTCATCCAGAAGTTTAACATACTAAATAATAATAAGTTACCAATTAGTGCAATGTCGGAAACACGAACTTTATAGATAAACAATACTTCGAAACTCCATATACTTAGGTTGTCGAATCAACCACTGTACATCCTTACTTTTAATACATTGACCATAGTATAAGTCACCAACACTAAAGTAATTGTAACAATCTTAACTTCGTAATTTATGTTTTGAATGAATAAAGACTTATAAGAACACATATAAAAATGAAACAAGTCAAGTTTGTGATTAGTGACCTCGAACTGAAGGATGATGTCTTTGATACGTCTTCAAGTCTTCATGAGTAACTAGGGCAACTCTCAACATTTCTATGTTGATACTCTAACCTATAACGAAGTTGACTTTAATAATCTACTCAAGCGACTTGAATTTAAGAATTATTCTTGACGTACTCTAACATATCAAGCAAGTGATAATGCTACCGACAACATATATGTACCCCACCCCACCCACACCCCCACACCCACCCTATCACCCCAAAGTCATCACTGTCTCTTTTCTGTTAAATATGACTAAACAACATGTATAACTCTTTCACCCTCCAACAACGCTACTAGTGACTTGCATGTCAAAAATGGAAAAGGTCAAAAAATACACTAGCGTATTTTAAAGGAACTATCAAGTTGAAAGAACTCGATACTACCTATAAGTGACAATCAAGAGGTAAAACATATCATCAATTCGTAAACCCTATTAAGATTAAAAATTAACTTAATATCTCACCAGGAAAGAAATAACCTCATAAATTACTTCTTTAGATTCGATAAGACAACAAAGACCCGATCTAACTTGGATACTTTTCACGAAAGTAATTATCCATAGCAATAAACCCATTGCGATGAAAACTTGATCTAGTTTCTTATCAGGAAAATAATTATAAGCAATCCAAATACGGCGACCCCATTGTATCCTTCACCTTTGTTCTTTTTCATTGATTTATTTGCAAAAAAGGAACTTGCCCCTTTGCTAAGGTAATAAACCCATTGTTATAATATTTTTTTTTTTTTTTTTTTTAACATTTAGCGAAAACCCTAAAACCTATTCGTGTATTATTGTTCTACCAATGCCAAGAAAAATATAAACATTTAGATTATGAAATAAGTTCCGTTCAGATACAAGTACTGTGAAATAGTATGCATGCCATAAGCAACAGTTTCTAGAATACTTTCTTGCAAATACATTGAACAATCATTAAAACATCAAATGTGAAACCTAGATGCTAGCAAGAAAAAAATCAAATTTCAGAATGTACGAAGTCTTTTTTCCTTTCAAAAAAAAATTAAAAAACATACTAAGTAGCTACAAATTACATGAAGCATAATAAGTGATCTAAGTTTATCAAAGTTTATTTCTAATCAAAAAAAAAAAAATTTGAAACCAATTTCAACTTTTATTAGCAGTTAAAAATATGTGAATCATTTCTTACGTACATATGTATTTTTTGTCTTTATTATAAGAGGCATTCTTATGATTTGAACAACTTTTATGTTAATTGCTTGAAGAAGTTGCAGGTCATTCAATAGTTCGTTTCTAAATATTACCATTCTAATGAATTATACAGTATATGTATTACAACTGGAAACTTTCTTTCTAGTGATACGAAGTCAACCAGTTGAATATGTTTTTTTGTCTATTATGGGTCCTCATTCAATGCAGCATATTTCAGATGATCTCTTAAGTGTATGGCTATCTTTCAGTAACTTTTTATTATTTCATATGAGATTATATGCTTTGAGTATAATTTGGGAGATTATTCTTTATTTGGTTCCTTTGATTAGTTTCCTCTTAACCCTTTTTTATAATGAATATCTCATTCTCTGTTATAACAAGATTTCCTATTTTTCTTGTTATTTGATAGATTTAGCTTGTGATTCTATTCTAATTATTCTTCAATCTTATGTTTTTAAGCTGTTTTGATTTGATTTTATCTTATTTTATTCTGTGATATTGTGATCACCAGGACGTTTTAGATTTTTTTTGATTTTCAGGTGCAAATTCCATTGTCTAAGGTGATATGTATGGTGGAGAAGTCTATTAAGCTACTGAAGAAAATTACTGCTCGATATCCATTTGAACTTAATAAAATACTAACGGAGTCACATGATATATTTGCATGGAAGAATTTATTATATATATAAAAAAAACAAAGCAGTTAAATGTTTTTATTATTTAGATATGATATATCATGATCTCTATGAAGCTTCTGATGATGAAAAAACAAAACATAAGGTCAGAAAGTTAAAAAAAATATTAAACTGTGAAAAAAGACTAAAAAGTTTTTTGTATATATGTATTTGTTATCCATTTGTAATAAGTACCATAGATTTTGAAGATGTTGCATTGCGTTAATTATTACTTTTTTCTATTGCAAATGGTTTTTAATTGGGTTATTCAATGTTTTATCATCATTTAGGATCAAAAGAGGCAGAGTTAGCATCTATTCAATAAAACCTATTTCTTGTGATCCGATCAATATCACGACGGCTTCTGTTTATCTCGTAAATTTGGAGGCATTGCAGGAAGAATACATCATTCTAGGAAATTGAGGAAGGATATCCAAAAGATTAAAGATTTTTCTAATCAATATATGATAATTTACACGAACAAAGGTATAAAATTGTTAATAATAAAGAAATTATTAATAGTGAAGAAGTTCCAAAATTTTCTCATTTTTGGCTCAATGCTATCGTGGAAAATGCATATCAAGAATCAGAGGTGATATTTATCGGTATTAATGTCAAAAGTATGATTGTTTGGGATTAAGATCATGTTTAAACTCTTTAGTTTATTATTTCTGGATTTAGATTTTCCGAACATAAGCCCTTTGGGACAACGTATCTCAATAACATCACAAGGGTAAAAACCGACAAGGGGTTTCAACTTCTCTTTTGTTTTCAAGATAATCCCAACTTTTACCAACCGTGAACTTAAAGTGGAAATTATCGAGAACATTGATCAAGTAACACGATACAAGGGTAAGTTTGTGTTATTTTTACTTCATATATACCAGTTGATTGGTGTTATTCCGAGCATCTCGAGAACTTTTTAAATCTGTTCAATGGGATAACACTTCCCAATGGTGAAATTGTGTTTGACAAATAGATGACGAAGAAAATTAATTTTCAAATGTCTTGATATTCTGAGATTGCGTAAGTTGATTTTCATCATTTACTTAATAATATTTTATTATAAATAAAGTTGCGTCTGACTGAAGTTTTTGAAGGTGGTTGAATGGGCATGAAAGCTTTGAGAACCTTTCAGGTTCGTTGTTCTTTAATTGAATGTTTTTAAATTTATTATTGTATAGCGTTTTTTCTGTGGTTTCAAACCATTTCAAAATACTTAAATAAATTAGATGGTAAGTTTCGCATTCACACGACACCCTGACACCTTAAGGGAGCATAGTCGTTTAGATAATAATATATAAAAAAGAGGTTAATTGGCAAATATTCGTATATAAAAAGTAAATTTATATCATGAGACATTCTATTATTAACCCATGAGACACATTTCCGTAAATAATTTATACCAATACACAAAATAAAAATACTTTAACATAATATGAATATATTGTAGAGTATTTCCATGCATGAATACCTCTATGATATCGAGTTTTAAATCATAAAAGAATATACTTACAAAAAAAAAATATATGTTCATTTGGATACTCATATGTGAAAAGGTCAAAAAAAGCGTACAACAAATTTTGCATATATAAACTAAAGATGTTTTCAAAAGTTTGAAAGTAACAAAACCCATAAATATCTAAACAAGATTAAACATTGGTATATGTTTCTGAAAATGTGGGTAAATATTAACTAAAGAAAGGTTAATTTGTAAAAAATGAAAGAATATTTGTAGTCTAACTAATATAAAGAAATGAGCTATTTTCGACCGAATAATTCTATTTGGTTTGTACCTGAAGTGACATTATTATCCCTTGCTTAAACTTCTAAAATGGATAAACACAGGTTCCGTCAAATTATAATTGAACATTTTGTGATAATTAAACAAATTATGGGGATAGTTTTTTATTTTTCGCTTTGGGGCAATTGGATTCTCAGGACCTTCCCTGATATCATCATTTGGATTTCTTTTCTGTGCATAAATATATTTCCTAATAGTGGGATAAGCTCACTTATTACAAAAATCCTTTTTTCTCAGTTTTTTTTTTTATATTATGAGCAGTGTATTTACTGCTTTCTGTCCCTCTTCTTGATACTGATACACCACAAATACCTCCTGTTAGAGCATCACTTAGTCAAACTCACAAGTTTTAGTATATCAAACTTGTCGTCATATTTGGTTGATCAAAACTACAATCTTGATTTATAGTCTAGTAGAGTTAGTCTCAAATTTGGAATAGAGCATGGTAGTTGAGTATCCGAATTCATCAATCGACCTTGAAGAATGAAGACTGAAGAACAACGATGTTAACGGAAACGTCATAAACAGAGGTATGTGAAGACTGACTATCCCATTTACTCATATTATTTACTATTCTATTTACTGACATATGTCGCATGACTGTTGTATTCTGATAGACATTGTAAATAAAAAATTCAAGCAATATATAACTTGTTGCACAATAGACTGAGAACAACTCATTTTTCAAAATATCGCAATTGCACGATAAATTTCTAAAGAGTTTTCAAGTTAAATCTATGCTCAAAAACTGATTTTCTCAGTTCACGAAGTTGAATTTATAATTAAAAAAATTGATGAATTAAATATCGATTAACTCGCTACACAGTTTGCAAATTGCTCGATTTTGAGATATTCCTGGATAACCTTTCTTTCAATAGTACACGAACTGATTTATACAGTTCACGAAATGGTTAATTTTGAAAGTTTCCTTACTACTTTTTGTATTTGAGAGTTCAGAAACTATCTAGATAATCGCAAACTTATCAAATACAAAAGGGTTCTGAGTTACGAGATGAACGATTATTCACAAACTTTTTTGGTCAGTTCATGAACTGATTTTGGTCTTATGGGAATAAATATATCTCTATCTATCTAACAAGATGGTAATTGAAATCAAATACTCGATTCTCATTCATTTTGACCCCAATTTTTGATGATGTGGATTACTATGGTAAGAATATTGGAAAATAGATCGCTCTCATTGATTTCACCACACGCCAACAATTAATAAAGATATCTTGATGTCCACACCAATAAATAATAATGATATCTTAATATCACGAGGGATTTTGCTTTTCCTCCCCTCTACCTCCCCTAAAGATTTAAAATTAGCAAAACTCATATAGTCAATTATTCCCAGTCAGCAATTGTGTACACATGGATAAAACAAACACGTGTAACTTATATATTGAAAATGCCCTCAAACAAAAAAGTTGCACTTCTCTTGTTCTCCTTCTTCGTGTCTTTGATTTTACAAGCACAGATTGAAGATGTGATCTGTTGTGGTTAATATTGAATTGGTCCTTCCATACGCATCTGCAATTCAAAATTTTTTCCACAAAATAATTAAAATTCAAACCCCCAATTTATCTAAATCTTAAATACTCTAAACTCCAAATGATCATAACAAGGTAGTGAAACCCGAAATTGATCAAATTGTTGAAATTATTTACCTAAGATTGATCAAACGTCTAAAATTATTTACTTATAATTGACCAGTTTTTTTAAAACCTTTTCCCTATAACTGATCAAAATCTTGACATTCAAACCCCCAATCGATCTTAGTTACTTGCAATTTGTTGTTGTTGGAAACTCCATTTAGAGGTTCTTTATAACTTTTATATCATAATGAAGTAGATGATTTTTTTTTGTAAAGCATATTGAAGTAGATGATGCATTGATTATCAAAGTAAAATATGACTTTGATTTGAGTTAATAATTGAAGAACGAATCAATTAAAAGAAGATCGAATTTTGGGTTTTTATGAACGCTAAATTATTTTCATGTAAATTATAAATCAGCATACCAAATTGAAAAGGAAATAATAGATTAATAAGAGTCAATTGAATGATTTCATAAAAGAAAATATTTGAAAAAGAAATGAAACGAGCACCAAGAGAGAGGCAAAAAGGTTATTTTTTAGCATGTTACCAAATAGTCACCCCATATTTCTGAACTAGACGCATCTCTTCCACTTTAAATTCTCTAAACTCATCATGATATAAGGAAGTTACCTATAATGGGAAGGATTGACATCGTACACGCTTCCTAACAAAGTAAAAGATGGTTTGATATTGGATTTGATTTTAAAGTTACTATGTTGCAGGTTTGGAGGAAAATAAGGAAAAAATAGCTTAAAAATACAAAATGGGAAACATGAGAGGATGGTTTATACCGTTTGCAATATTAATTACACGAGTACACGTCTTAGTTAACTGAGAATTAGATAGAATGCTTGATGACATGAGTAAATGCTACTAATTTTAAATCTCCAGTGGAGGTAATACAAATTTACAATCTTTTTTGGGAAGGAAACACAAATTCCCTCGAATATCATCCTTAATCTCTTTTATGGGTGATGAAAACTCTTCGAATAACTTCCTAATACCTCTACCTCTTACTTTCATCCACAGAGCTGGCCCGTTAATGGCATGTTTTGATACCAAAAGCATAAATGCTTCTCCTTCTCCAGAAGTAGAAGTCAAAGGCAAAATATTTTTGCTTCACAAAAAGTTAACCTTTTTTGTCTCTAGAGAAGTCTTGAAATTGTGTACCCAAACTAACCCGTGCGGAATGCCATGGAGATGAGAGACTATACCCCGGGTCATTCTTATTCTTATATTAGAATAGAATGTAATTGTATATTAGATAAATTATCCAAGTGTTTGTACCCAATAAATATGGTGCACGTGCTAGGCGCACGAGGTGTCCCATAAACAAAAATGGCTTATGACCGAATGAGTTATCAAGGTAACCTAGTGGTTTATTAAGGTAAACTAAAAATGGCTTATGAAGCCCGGCTGGGTTATCAAGGTAACCCAGTGGTTTATTAAGGTAAACCAAAAATGGCTTATGAAGCCATTTAGGTTATCAAGGTAGGCCGGTGGTTTATTATGGAAACCATTAAAGATAAATACAAATCTCAAAGGGATAAACATAGATCTTTTGAGATAATTATGAATCTGGGGAAGTTATTCTGGAATCTCTCAAGATATATCCAAATCTATGAAGATAAACATAGATCTTCTTGGATAAATGCAAATCTTGCCAAGATAGACATGGATCTTTCAAGATATGCACAAATATGATGAAGATAAACATAGATCTTCTTTGAATGCAAATCTTGACAAGATAGACATGGATCTTTCAAGATGTGCACAAATATGATGAAGATAAACATGAATCTTCTAGGATGTATACAAATATTGGGAGGATAAGTATAAATCTAAGTGGTTATTTAAGATAACTACAAATCTCATAAGATAAAGGTAAATCTTGGTGGTTATTTGAGATATCTACAAATCATAACAATAAGATTTGTTTTCTGCCTCTAAATAGAGACTGAAATCCAACTCAAAGGGTACATAATGACAATTACTTTTCTCCTCTAAAAAACCTGTCTAGAGCTCTCTCTGACTTAAGCATCGGAGTGTCTTTGCGCAGTACCCCCATATTTTTCATATACAACGGAGAAATAAAGCAACGGCGGAGATTCGATCAACATACACATATCTCGAGGATTGATGGGTTGATTAATTTTGCACCAACATATTTTGGCGCCGACCAAGGGGAATTTCATTTTTCTTAACCCATCAACAAGTTGAGAATTAAGAGGGGGCGATGTTTGTACCCAATAAATATGGTGCACGTGCTAGGCGCACGGGTGTCCCATAAACAAAAATGGCTTATGAAGCCCTATCAAGGGGTTATCAAGGTAACCCGGTGGTTTATTAAGGTAAACCAAAAATGGCTTATGAAGCCATTTGGAGTTATCAAGGTAACTTGGTGGTTTATTAAGATAAACCAAAAATGGCTTATGAAGCCGGTTGGGTTATCAAGGTAACCTAGTGGTTTATTAAGGTAAACCAAAAATGGCTTATGAAGCCCGGCTGGGTTACAAAGGTAACCCGGTGGTTTATTAAGGTAAACCAAAAATGGCTTATGAAGCCCGGCTGGGTTATCAAGGTAACCCAGTGGTTTATTAAGGTAAACCAAAAATGGCTTATGAAGCCCGGCTGGGTTATCAAGCTAGCTAGCCCAGTGGTTTATTATGGAAACCATTAAAGATAAATACAAATCTCAAAGGGATAAACATAGATCTTTTGAGATAATTATGAATCTGGGGAAGATAGCCTGGAATCTCTCAAGATATATCCAAATCTATGAAGATAAACATAGATCTTCTTGGATAAATGCAAATCTTGCCAAGATAGACATGGATCTTTCAAGATATGCACAAATATGAGGAAGATAAACATAGATCTTCTTGGATAAATACAAATCTTGACAAGATAGACATGAATCTTTTAAGATGTGCACAAATATGATGAAGATAAACATGAATCTTCCAAGATGTATATAAATATTGGGAAGATAAGTACAAATCTAAGTGGTTATTTAAGATAACTACAAATCTCATAAGATAAAGGTAAATCTTGGTGGTTATTCGAGATAACTACAAATCATAACAATAAGATTTGTTTTCTGCCTATAAATAGAGGTTGAAATCCAACTCAAAAGGTACACAATGACAATTACTTTTCTCCTCTAAAAAACATGTCTAGAGCTCTCTCTGAATTAAGCATCGGAGTGTCTTTGCAGGTACCCCCCTCATTTTTCATCTACAATTCTGGAGAAATAAAACGACGACGGATATTCGATCAACATACACATATCTCGAGGATTGTTGGGTGATTAATTTTGCACCAACACCAAGTATCTTAATATATTCAAAGAAATATCAGTAGACTCTCGAATCTGGGAAAACCAGAAGAAAGCCATTTCGTTAGATAATCTTTGTAACCCTAACGTTGTAAACCTCTTTTCTTATCTTAATGCAAGTTTCTTTTATCAAAAAAAAAAGAGAAAAAAAAACTAGCCGGTGAGACCGGACCATCGAGACAAATAGGAATAAATTCAATAAAGTCGACTTTGGAACCCTTGTATATGCCCGGTTGTGTTGACCTAGAGTTAGGTTTATCGACTTTTGGTTCCCTTGTATATGCCGGTGTGTTGATATTAGTCGGACTAGTATCTCGGTCCATTAGGATAGGTTCATTTTGGTGGAGGCCTTGACGAGATATGGGAAACACCGTTCACTCGGTAAACATCAAAACCATCTATGTTTTTCTTCTATATCCATCTTCTTGATCTATCCATGTGATTAGTTTTGACTCCAGGGTATTAATGTCCATAGTGCGACTATCCGAGTAGAGCTCGTGACTTATATATGAATTTTAGTATGCTTGAGTGCAAACTCGTGTACAACAATTGGAATTTCGCATCGAGGTACTTCCTCATGTAGTCGATAAGTATGCCAACCAAGGAGATTTTTTAGTGCCTTCCAAGGTTCTGCGTGAAGACGACTAAGTGCAGGTAAAAAGTTTTTGTGGGTATATCTCTTGTAAGCCCTCCCGAGACTATAACTCGGCCACTAGGGCCACCTAGGGGTTTAAAGGCTTATTGCATACGCTAAATGCAATCGACGATGCTGCGACGGTGAGTTAGGATTTTATTTTCTAGATTTGTTGATTTGCTCGAGGACTAGCAAATAATAAGTTTGGGGGTATTTGATAGACGCATTTATGTGTCTATTTTGATCTCAATTATGTGTATTGTTAGTGCTCGATTTTATACTTATTTGATTATTTTATGTTTTTGTAGGTGTTTTTGGAGAAATAAGCTTTTGCGGGAAAATTGGCTCGAAAAGTGGTATATGCGCTCGTGGGAGAAAATTACTATTCAGGCTCTCAGTTTGGATAAGGGGCACCTCAATTACTAAGGGGCACCCACTTGCTATTTACACCCCAAGGCACTCCAAGTGTTATTCGCACTCCGTCACAGTTAGGGGGACTTCTTCTTCAACATTCAAACCATTTCTTTTGGCGGAAAAACATCCTCACTGCGTATTTCTTTGGAATTGATTTGGACGAGATTCTTATGGACTTGGTCTATGACTTGGACTAATATGGGCTGTTATAGTTAAACAAAGAGGTAATGAACGTAGATGCGAAAAAAAGAAGATAATCTTTGGTTTTCGATGAAACGAGAGCGAGGATACTCGGGATTTTGGTGAGCCTTCGGCAATATTCCACTAAAACGGGACCGATAACTCGGTTAGGGTCCATCAATGAAATTTGGATAATTGGTTTGGGATAAAACAAGGAAGATATGATCCATATTTGCGAAGAAAGGGAGTGTCCATTTATTCACGATAAAACGAGAGGTGGGAAGTTATTCTCGGAAATTTTCCTAGGTTTTATAGAGGCGATTAACGTGACGATTTGGTAGGAGATAATTTCTTCTATGAGTAGGATACAATTCTGGGCAAAGACGCGTGAAAGAAATTAACAGAAAAGGAAATATTATCGTAACCTTTCCGTGAAGAAGAAGAAAAAAATATTGAAAGTTTCTCGGGATTTAATTGTGTTGTTGAGTATATATAGGTGGCTTCGAGTTCTAGAGAGGAGGTCGAGACTTTGGGGTACCAACAGAGACTTTGGGGAGGTTTTAGAACACAGCAGAGAAACACAGTCGAGTTGCAGAGTTCTACGGGCGAGAGGAGGAAGAAGAACAGAGAACATCACTTAAGGAAAGTCGCAGAACCCGTGGCCTTTTCTTTCAAATTCAATCAATTTGTCACAATTTCTGTAACAATTAATTCCAGTTCGCAATGATTTTGTGTTAGGGTTCTTTGTAATAGTGGTTACAGTAACAATTATAATTGTTACAAACACGTTGTTTTATACCTTCTCTTCTTTTTAATCAACTTTGGAGCAACAAACATGTATTTTGAGCAAGTGGTTAATATGAGGAGCTAAACCCCATTCTTTGAGGCGATAGAGGAAGCTATTTTTCCAACAAGAAGTGGTATATTTTTATTTATCTATTTATTGCAATTATTTTTATGATTATTTTGCCTTGATCGATAATTGTTTGAATGATTTTTGTTAAACAATTGTGATTTCTTTTGATAGAGCATACTTGGACCTAGGTTTTTGATGTTCTATACTTCGGATTTACACTTTTTATTTTGAGAATCTACTTGTTGCAATAGTTTAGAATCAACTTGAATGAGAAAATTGCATGAATATAAATATTGGATTAAATCACTTTGAAATTGGAAAATAGTGGAATCTTAGCCTCGGTGTTCTTTTAATATTGATATCATCTTTGTCAGTGTTTGCTATAATTTTTAGTGAGTTTTCTATTTTAGTTTTGAATTTAAGTCTAAATAATCCTTCACAAGTTCGAGAATCGAATCACTTTTACTACCACTTTACAAACAACTTCAAAATCACATCAATTTACGATTTGGTCGGACCATGTACTTGAAGTATGTGACCCATCTTTATATGGTGACACGCCTTATAAATTAGAAAAGAATAATTCCAAAACTGTTTTATTACCTAACTACTTGCTTTTATATTTGTGTTAACTTCATACTTTTTTTCAAAAATTAAAGCAATTAACGGGATTTGGAGGGGAAGGTTTTTAAGTTAAATACATGTCAATATAAAGCTGAGCCATACACAAAAAGTCAAACTAACTTTTGACTTTTTTGCTTTCAGAAGTCAAAAAACAACTTCTGGAGTGATACCCAAACGGGCTATAATAACGCGTTTGGATATCATAAGCAGTATTCAAAGCGAAGTCGAAGCAAAACTATTTTACTTTACTAAAAGTTAAATTTCCGATTTCTAAAAATCGTTTTGAAATTCTCTACCCAAACCGACTTCTTGCATTTTGTTACTTCTGAATGCACATCCAAACGCGCTATACAACTTTCTCCTTTCGCTTTTTCTCTATGGAAACACTATTTCATTTCATCTTGCATTTACTGTCATTTTTTCCTCGATGGGAAATTAGCTAGGGATGCGATAAATCAAAAGATTAGTTCTCAAATCACAACCCCTCTTCCACCCGGACGTTATTCTTACAAGGGGGTAGTCAAACAAGATTTCTATGGACTTTCTTAGATTTTTAATTTAAGTGACTTCTAGAGATTTCTAGTGATTCTCTGAGAGAAACTTAGAGAGTCTTTATGACTTGTAGAGACAAAAAATGAGATTTGTAGTGACAAAAAAAATGAGACTTGTAGAAAGTTTATGCGTTGTAGAGACAAAATTGTATAATATCCCCTGATTAATTCTAAACATTATCGATTCTTTTATTATTCACGTTACGGTAATAATAAAAGTACCATGATCACATAATGAAATATGTGTCTATTGTCAAAATAAATCTCACTGTTGTCCTATGCCTAAATTTTCAATCACTTTATTTCACTCGTCCCACATTTTATTTTCTATGCGGAGAGAAAAATCATAACTTCTAAAATATATATTTTAAAATCGATACATATCACAAAGACTCACATAGTCGATTTTAAATTATATATTCTCCAATTTAAAAAATCACTTTATTCCACATTTTGTCTTGATTACCCATTTCCAAGTGGCCCTTAAGTGTATTACTTCACAAGGAGAGAAGAAAATTGTAACACCCAACACAATTTTTGCAGGTTAAATTCTGTAGGTGTGTGTGTGTTAAGAGTATAAGACAAATAGTTTGTTTTTTTTTAGTTAGGCGTCCCTTAGCGTAAAATATAGTCTGGGGTTATAAGATGCTAAGATAGGTTTTAAGGAAATATTATAAACCTAGTTTCACAAAAAAACATCTCAGACCGATTAGAAATTGTGAACAGGGAACGTCCAGGTGAAACAAAAACTGGGTCTGCGGCGTTGATTTTGATTGTCTTTCTCGATTGCTTTGATTCTGATTTCATCCTCTTTGTGAAGGCAAGTTGATTCTTGCTCTATCAGCTTAATTTTGGTTATTTGATCTTTTCAATTATCATGATTTGTTCATAGTTGTTCTTAGGGTAAATCATAAAAAAAAAAAAAACAAAAAAAATCAGACCTTGAAACCCTGTATTGCATAAAACGTAGCAGGAATCAATCGGACTGTTAATAGATTTCTCACCGTTGGTTAGGGCTGAATTTTGGATATGATGTGTTTTAGTATCTCATGTATACTCAGTTAAAGTTTGAAGACAATCGGACACTGGTAAGGCTCTGAATCGATTGGATTTTTCCAACTGCGTTTCTGCAGATTTCAGAAACGGGTAGTACTGCTTGAACTCTTGCCTTGACTTATCTACTAGTTGGATTTTGCTAGTATTTTATCCACATATCCTACTTGTTGTTGTTGTCGTTCTGTAGAAATTTCACAATGTTTGGACACCATTAGGTACCCGAAAGCCCCTGCTTGTTATAGCTGTGTGTGCAGTAAACCATGTGAGAAACAGGTCCGAGGGATACCAGATTCTGAAGTTTCTAACCGTTAGAAATTCCTGAAAATTTAGTATGTTGTATCTTAGGTTCATATGAGTTTCCAGTTTAAATTTCATGAAAATCGGATAAGTGTATCATCACCTTTTACCCTAAATTGTTAGCTGTTGCAATTATGACTGCTTGTGGGTTTGCTTGCTATATGCCTTGTGTTGTATATTCTGATTTGCCAGCTTTGTCGACAAGGGATTTTGTTGTATTGCCGAGATCAGTGTCACCTCTATATATTGTTCCAATATAAGGTGTGGCGCGGTGGGCAGTTGTTGCAGGTATGTATTGTTTTGACAGTAGCCGAGAACAGGGCCGCGTCTATGTAATTGAAATAGATCGTTGGTACCGGTGGGCAGTGAGTGTAGGTAGACTAAGCTATCTTTTGCCGAGATCAGGGTTACTACTGTGTATTAAACAGTTTATGTGACGCGGTGGGCAGTGACTTGTATTGTATGTTGTTTCACATGTATGTTTACAAAGAAACTTATGTGGAAATTAGAGGTTTGTGTATTACTGAGCTTTGTGTATGTTAATGTTTCGCGGTTGAGATGGTTAACTTCTTGTGATACTTGTAAGGTTACTATACTCCATGCTTGAACTGATGGTTTAAGAGTTAACTTGCATTTTTCCAAGGCTCTGACCTTGTGTTGAATTTCCACTTTCAGGTGACAAGCTGAATAAGTGATTTAGTCGGGGATTTCTCGAGTAGTTGCTGCAGCCACTTTGAGGAAGTAGGATTTCTTCCTCGCAGCAGTTTTATTAGCATTTTTTTTTTTTTACCTTATTTCCTTGTAATAAGGTTTTCACAGAGAGACACCGGTACTTGGTACCGAATTGAGATTTTATTTTCAGTATTAGTTGAAAATTCTTTCTTTTCCAAGATTTGAATTGATATAATAAAAGGGACAGCTTTGTTTTTCTACATTATGCTAGTCTATACTCGTTTTGATGTCTATGTGGATTGTATATCCATATAGTGAAACTATGGATTGGCTATAGTAGGACCGGCCGGACTATTATTGTGAATCCAGGGTTATCACAGTTGGTATCAGAGCCCTTGTTCCTTTTGGACTAGTGGCGTTGTGAGGCACACTTAATTTAGGCACTTAGGATTTCGTTTTATCCTTACGTATGACGTAAGTTTTTGCTTCCTTTCTCATAGTAGAATGGACGTTTATTGTGTCCTTCATTTTCCTAACAGCCATGTCAGGAAGAGGAAGAGGAAGAGGAAGAAGAGGAGCCAGAAATGCGTCCAATACTCGAGGTAATGAGAACGGAGAAGTTCCAAATTTTGTGGACATGATGAGGATGATGACTGAGACTATAACGACGGCGATGACAAATCAGACTGCCGCCATCACTGCTGTCATTCTGAACCAGAATGGGAATCACAATGCACCGCCACCGCCGCCGCCAGGTGGGAATGAAAATAACCATCAAGGTGGTGGGGCCCAGGCAGAGTGGTTGAATTTATTGGAGAAATTTATTAAGTTGAAACCACCGGTGTTCGAAGGTTCAACTGACCCCCTCGTAGTTGACAAGTGGAAGGAAGATATAGATAAGATTTTTGTGGCTATGAGGTGTACACAAGTGCAGAGGCAACAACTAGCTGTTTTTCAATTATCTGGTGAAGCAAGGAAGTGGTGGAACAATGCATCAATAGGCTTGAATCTGGATACTCTGACATACATTCAATTTTGTGAACGTCTCGATGCGAGGTATTTTCCAGCGACTGTCAGAGATAGGAAGATTAATGAGTTTACTGAAGTGGCACAGATTAGAGGTGAATTAGTGGATGATTACATGGATAGGTACATTAGGCTATCTCGGTTTGCAATGTTTATGATACCGGATGAAGAAAAATCTGCTAGGAAATTTGAACGGGGTCTTGGAGACCATATTCGTAGCAAAGTTGTTAGTCATTGTTTCCCAACATTCCAGCAAGTTGTTGAGAGTGCTAGAGCTACTGAAGCTGATTGGTTGAGGCATAAGAAGAACAAGGAGGATATGCAAAAGTCAGCCAGTAATGGCAAGCATAAGAGTAGTTACCAGCATCAAGGTGACCGAAACAATTCAAATGGTTGGAAGAAGCAAAAGACAGACAACTACAAGGACCAGGATAAGAAAGCAGGGGATGCAAAACCATTTCCTTTTCGCTGTTTTAATTGTAAGGAACCTGGACACAAGAAGGAGAATTGTCCTAAGCCGATTCAACAACCATTTAGAATGCCAGGTGACAATGGGCAAAACAAGAACAATCCTACCCAAGGCAGATTCCATGCACTAGTTCCTCGACAGGATCAAGTAGCTGACGGAGTGGTGGAAGGTATGTTTCTCATCCACAACAAGCTTGGGAAAGTTTTATTTGATTCTGGCGCGACTCATTCGTTTGTTGCTACTGCTTTTCTGTGTGAATTGTCTATTGAACCTGTGCATTGCGAGACAAATTTATCTGTGATGTCACCATTAGGAAAAACAACTTTGATAGATCGCGTAGTTAAAGGTTGTATGGTTCAGTTAGGGGGTTTAGATTTTCTTACTGATCTTTTTGTGCTTGATATGGTTGGTTATGATGTTATTTTGGGAATAGATTGGTTGTCTGCATATCATGCCTTTTTGGATTGCCACAACAAGTCTGTAGTGTTCTCGATACCCGACGAACAAAAATTCTTTGTTCTAGCAACTACAAAAGAGGCTGCCCTAAAAGCTTATTTTTGTGGTTTGCGAGAAGAGGATCGTATTGACGTGAGTATTAATCCTGATTCAATTCCGGTGGTAGAAGATTTTGGAGATGTCTTTGAAGAGATTCCAGGGTTACCTCCGCGCAGGGAGATTGAGTTTTGTATTGAGTTATTACCGGGTACTTCACCAATTGCCAAGGCACCTTACCGTATGGCTCCTGTAGAAATGCGAGAACTGAAGGAACAGATCCAACAACTGTTGGACCAGGGATTTATCCGTCGTAGTACATCTCCTTGGGGAGCGCCGGTATTGTTTGTTAAGAAAAAGGATGGTTCCCTTCGTTTATGCATTGATTACCGAGAGCTGAACAAAGCCACAGTTCGAAATAAATACCCTTTACCGCGGATTGATGACTTATTTGATCAATTGCGTGGAAAATGCTGGTTTAGTAAGATTGACCTAAGGTCCGGTTATCATCAGTTGTTAGTTAGAGAGAGTGACGTTTCTAAAACTGCCTTCTTGTCGAGATATGGATCTTATGAGTTCTTGGTTATGCCCTTTGGGCTTACTAACGCTCCAGCGGTGTTCATGGATTTGATGAATAGAGTGTTTAGAGAATTTTTAGATAAGTTCGTCATTGTGTTTATTGATGACATACTAGTTTATTCGTCTAGCCAGGAAGAGCACGCTAAACACTTACGGATGGTACTGGAAACTCTTCGTGAACATCAGTTGTTTGCTAAATTATCCAAATGTGAATTTTGGCAGCAAGAAGTCCAATTCCTTGGACATGTTATATCAAAGGAAGGGGTTTCTGTGGATCCTCACAAGGTTGCTGCTGTGCTAGAGTGGAAACAACCAACATCAGTAACAGAAATGCGGAGCTTTTTGGGATTGGCTGGTTATTATCGTCGATTTATTCAAGGATTCTCAAGCATAACTGGCCCATTGACTAATTTGACTAAGAAAGGAGTTCCTTTTGTATGGAAGGAAGAATGTGAGCAAGCTTTTCGTACATTAAAGGAGAAACTGACTTCAGCACCTGTTTTGACGCTTCCTCGAATTGATGGTGGTGGCCTAACGATTTACACGGACGCTTCACATCAGGGGTTAGGTTGCGTACTTATGCAAGATGGAAAGGTGGTGGCATATGCATCTAGACAGCTGCGATTGCACGAGAAGAATTACCCAACTCATGACTTGGAGTTGGCAGCAGTCATATTTGCCTTGAAGATTTGGAGGCACTATCTGTTGGGAGAAAAGTTTGAGATATTCTCTGATCATAAGAGTCTTAAGTATTTATTCACTCAAAAGGAACTCAATATGAGACAGCGGAGATGGATGGAGTTGATGAAGGATTACCAGTTCGAACTACATTACCACCCAGGAAAGGCAAATGTAGTGGCTGATGCTTTGAGTAGAAAGCCGCGCGGGGTGGTCGCTCTCCTAATGGTTCGTGAATGGAGTTTGTTACAAGAAGTTGCACAGGTTGACTTTGTTCTGTCTCCAAGAAACTCTAAACCATCATTTGTGGGTCGGCTATTGGTACAACCAAATTTGATTGAGAGGATAATTACTGCTCAAGCAAATGATTCATGGTGTCAACATAAACTTGAAGAGATGAACTCCGGTGCTATCCCGGAGATGGTAGTAGGTTCTGATGGTGGCTTGCGATTCATGGGGAGGTTATGTGTACCTGTAGATGCAGAATTGCGACGTGACATCCTAGACGAAGCCCATCGTAGTAAATACACGGTACATCCTGGGAGTTCAAAAATGTATCGTGACTTGAAACGCCATTTCTGGTGGTCGGGAATGAAGCTTGACATCGCTACTCATGTCTCCAAGTGTTTAACTTGTCAGCAAGTGAAGATAGAACATCAAAAGCCAGGTGGCATGCTGCAGCCTTTGCCTATTCCAACCTGGAAATGGGACGATATATCTATGGATTTCATAGTTGGATTACCAAGAACGAAAGTAGGCCATGATTCAATATGGGTGGTTGTAGATCGCTTGACGAAGTCCGCTCATTTCATTCCTGTGAAGACTACTTATACTACAGACAAGTTGGCACACTTGTACATTGAAAACATCGTCGCACTGCATGGAGTACCTTCGTCCATTGTGTCGGATAGAGATTCACACTTTACTTCGAGGTTTTGGAATAGTTTTCAAAAGGCTCTCGGGTCAGAACTCAGACTAAGTACTGCTTTCCACCCGCAAACGGATGGTCAGACCGAGAGAGTGAATCAAGTCTTAGAGGATATGTTGAGAGCATGTGCTCTGGATTTTAAGGGTAGCTGGGAGGATAATCTTAAACTCATTGAGTTTTCTTACAACAACAGTTACCACTCAAGTATAGGCATGGCACCTTTTGAAGCCCTATATGGAAGACCTTGTCGTTCACCGGTGTGCTGGGCTGAGGTCGGTGACAGTAGTTTGTATGGACCTAAAATCGTTCAAGAGACCACAGAAAAAGTTGCATTAATTCGTCAACGACTCCAAACAGCTCAAAGTCGCCAGAAGTGTTACGCTAACCAAAAGAGAAGGCATGTGGAATTTGCTGTTGGAGATCATGTTCTGTTAAAAGTCTCACCCATGAAGGGTGTAATGCGTTTTGGGAAAAAAGGGAAGTTGGCTCCAAGGTATGTTGGACCATTTCCTATTATTGAACGTGTTGGTACAATGGCATACCGTTTAGCACTTCCAGAGCAGTTGTCATTGGTTCATGATGTGTTTCATGTGTCAATGTTGAGGAAGCACTTGAGAGACGAGGATCGAGCACAGCTGATAGACCTTGGGGACCTTGAGGTACATCAGGATGCCACTTATGTAGAAAGGCCTTATCGTATCATTGACAGGAAGATTCATGAGCTGAGGAACAAGAATATATCCCTAGTCAAAGTGCAATGGAATCACCACAGTGAGGACGAATCTACTTGGGAGCGTGAAGATGATATACGATCAAAATTCCCATCTTTATTTGACTCTGAGGTGCGTTAGACTTCGAGGACGAACTCATTCTTCTAGTTGGGAGAATGTAACACCCAACACAATTTTTGCAGGTTAAATTCTGTAGGTGTGTGTGTGTTAAGAGTATAAGACAAATAGTTTGTTTTTTTTTAGTTAGGCGTCCCTTAGCGTAAAATATAGTCTGGGGTTATAAGATGCTAAGATAGGTTTTAAGGAAATATTATAAACCTAGTTTCACAAAAAAACATCTCAGACCGATTAGAAATTGTGAACAGGGAACGTCCAGGTGAAACAAAAACTGGGTCTGCGGCGTTGATTTTGATTGTCTTTCTCGATTGCTTTGATTCTGATTTCATCCTCTTTGTGAAGGCAAGTTGATTCTTGCTCTATCAGCTTAATTTTGGTTATTTGAGCTTTTCAATTATCATGATTTGTTCATAGTTGTTCTTAGGGTAAATCATAAAAAAAAAAAACAAAAAAAATCAGACCTTGAAACCCTGTATTGCATAAAACGTAGCAGGAATCAATCGAACTGTTAATAGATTTCTCACCGTTGGTTAGGGCTGAATTTTGGATATGATGTGTTTTAGTATCTCATGTATACTCAGTTAAAGTTTGAAGACAATCGGACACTGGTAAGGCTCTGAATCGATTGGATTTTTTCCAACTGCGTTTCTGCAGATTTCAGAAACGGGTAGTACTGCTTGAACTCTTGCCTTGACTTATCTACTAGTTGGATTTTGCTAGTATTTTATCCACATATCCTACTTGTTGTTGTTGTCGTTCTGTAGAAATTTCACAATGTTTGGACACCATTAGGTACCCGAAAGCCCCTGCTTGTTATAGCTGTGTGTGCAGTAAACCATGTGAGAAACAGGTCCGAGGGATACCAGATTCTGAAGTTTCTAACCGTTAGAAATTCCTGAAAATTTAGTATGTTGTATCTTAGGTTCATATGAGTTTCCAGTTTAAATTTCATGAAAATCGGATAAGTGTATCATCACCTTTTACCCTAAATTGTTAGCTGTTGCAATTATGACTGCTTGTGGGTTTGCTTGCTATATGCCTTGTGTTGTATATTCTGATTTGCCAGCTTTGTCGACAAGGGATTTTGTTGTATTGCCGAGATCAGTGTCACCTCTATATATTGTTCCAATATAAGGTGTGGCGCGGTGGGCAGTTGTTGCAGGTATGTATTGTTTTGACAGTAGCCGAGAACAGGGCCGCGTCTATGTAATTGAAATAGATCGTTGGTACCGGTGGGCAGTGAGTGTAGGTAGACTAAGCTATCTTTTGCCGAGATCAGGGTTACTACTGTGTATTAAACAGTTTATGTGACGCGGTGGGCAGTGACTTGTATTGTATGTTGTTTCACATGTATGTTTACAAAGAAACTTATGTGGAAATTAGAGGTTTGTGTATTACTGAGCTTTGTGTATGTTAATGTTTCGCGGTTGAGATGGTTAACTTCTTGTGATACTTGTAAGGTTACTATACTCCATGCTTGAACTGATGGTTTAAGAGTTAACTTGCATTTTCCAAGGCTCTGACCTTGTGTTGAATTTCCACTTTCAGGTGACAAGCTGAATAAGTGATTTAGTCGGGGATTTCTCGAGTAGTTGCTGCAGCCACTTTGAGGAAGTAGGATTTCTTCCTCGCAGCAGTTTTATTAGCATTTTTTTTTTTTACCTTATTTCCTTGTAATAAGGTTTTCACAGAGAGACACCGGTACTTGGTACCGAATTGAGATTTTATTTTCAGTATTAGTTGAAAATTCTTTCTTTTCCAAGATTTGAATTGATATAATAAAAGGGACAGCTTTGTTTTTCTACATTATGCTAGTCTATACTCGTTTTGATGTCTATGTGGATTGTATATCCATATAGTGAAACTATGGATTGGCTATAGTAGGACCGGCCGGACTATTATTGTGAATCCAGGGTTATCACAAAAATGGTTCACTCCCAAAACCAAAAATTCTCCAAATTTTCCAAGTCCCCCGAAATATCATCTCTTGAGGAGAGATTTCTACCATGCCTATTTTTAAGAAAAAGTCTTTCCAAATATCTGAAAACAACAAATCAATGACTTTCAATTCTCCTTCGAATAACGGGAGCGTTAGAGTGACTCTTATAAAATCCTAATCCAGTAACATGGAGTTTCAGAGAATTTAAATGACTTGAAAAATGTCTCTAACCAAAATCTCATTTGACTAACCCCCCTGTTAATCTACTCAGGTGGTAAGTTTACTTCAATAATTAAGGTTTTCATTCTTTCGATTTTGATTATTGCGATTTTCGTATTCACTGCTAATTCATCCAATGAGAATAGATAACATCTATTTGTAACCTCCCAATGAATAACTACAGAGATCATATCACCAAAAACTGGTGATACTTCAGCTTTTAGTAACGATGTCAAGATTTTGTAGAAATTTTAATTGTGAAAATGACTTATATCGATTTGTTAGTGACTTCTGTTAGATTCGAGAGAATGTTGGATTCGTGAGGATCAGAAACTCTTTTTTCTTCTAAATATGCGTATTTTTTGCTTTTGTGGCTTAGACTGGTGGTGGAAAGGATCATTTTGGTTCATGAAACTAAATCTTCTCCTACAAAGGTAGCATCTGCTAAATTTAATTCACTTATACATATTCTTGTATCATCTGCTTGGAGATTCCTAAAAAGTTACTTAGTGGTACAAATAAGAAAAAATATTTGAAAATGGGTAGGATGAAACCTGTTTACATCCCTGGCTATATTTACATTTTCGTCCTTTTAAACATGATCAAATTTTATATGTCTTTTTCACCCAGAAATTGTTGATTTTGGTCTTTTTAACCAATTTTATGTATTTCATAGTACAGGTTTCACGTAAATACACACCTAGAGAAAGTCAGAAAACTCTATTTAGTGCTTTCGCAATAAAAACTAAAAAGCATTACAGTATCAGGCCTAACAATCAGGCCCACGGGCTGATGAAAAAAGTTTTATCCATGTCACAATTGTTTCCTTCAATCAACTCCTAACGGTCGGCAATATTGATAATACGTGCACTCCTAAATAATAGGAGTCACAAACTCACGTATTATAACAAACCCTGGTCACCAAGTCAATAACATTTTTTGAAGAGTTTGTTTTCATTTTGAAGAGCTTGTTTTCATTCATCGACCGGCGGTGCCATTAAAGCTTTACTCCAGACAGGTAACTTGCACAGTAGATTTTATCAGTCAAGTTTGTTTTTTTTTTTTTTCCAAATCATCGCAACCCAGATTTGATTTTATTAGTTATGCAGAATTGACGATAAGAAAAACGTGATGCATCGGATTTAGACTTTAAGCTAATATTTACTTACATTCGAATGACGTAGAAGGAAATAAACACCATATATACATGACTGTAATGTGCAGGGAAAACGAAAGAAAACTCCTAAATCTATTTGAGTAGGGGAAAAATCCTTAGAAAGAGTGAAAAAAAAACCTCTCAAGTTCGTCGGAAATACAAAATACAATACTGAAAGCAAAATCTAAGTTTGTTTAAGAATTTTGAGCCTTCATTGTCACAGTTTTTATACCATTTTGGTATCAATGAAAAAACATAAGCTATCGAATATTTTTTACTTCATCTTTAAGACCTAAGATATTTGTGGATTTTTTTTTTAATCTTGTAAGGAAAAAAAACAGAAGGCAAAATAACATATTCTGTTATTGCAAATCTCAACCCGTACGACGAGAATTTTCAGGATTCTTATACTTTCCTTTATTTTTTTTAAAAAAAAGAAAGCTTTTCTCTTCATTTCTAGCTATATAGGTTTGCACTTTCTCTCAAACTAGGCAAAATAGCGTACTGTCTACACATTAAAAGGTTATTTGCGCTAATACTATTGTTATGGTGTTGATTTTGATCATGAGCTGATCTTTTTCACTCATGTTTTGTAGGATAAATCAGTACTACTCGACCATCTCTCAGGTACGGGATGTCTGCACCTCTTCTTTCGTTGATTTTACTTGTGCATAAATCATGAACTCTCTTCCCAAACCAGTCATCTATGTTACATTAGGTTTTGTTTTTTTAACCAAAGTTCATAACTAATTAGCATGGATGAAAGCTTACTATCAACAAAGTTTATAAGTTCAAAAAATACAAATGGTTAAGCTTCCCACCCTTTCTGATCAGTAACTTAATGAGAAATCCCAAATTATAAACACAAATGCAGTATTCAAGCCCAAAACCTTTGACAATTATGGCTTTTGTTAACTTGTATACCCGTATACATGTTAAGGTTTAATAAAGAATTATTTTATTTCTTTGGAAATTGTGTTTTTTTGTCTTATTCTACTAGAAATTGGTTTTTCTTGCACTAAAAACAACAAATTTCGTTCCCAATGCAAAAAATTGTTGTTTTCAATGCAATAAAGCAAACAAATCTTATTTCCAATGCAAGAATGTGTTGTTTTAGTGAACCTTAACATGTATACGGGTATACAAGTTAACAAGAAATGGCTCAAGAAATGTTATACCAATATGTGTACCCTGATTCAATTCAACTCTGGATGGTGTGCCAATAATTGGATTTAAAGCCCTTTATGATAACATTTTTTGTTTTCTGTGGTAGTGATTGCATTTAATAAGTCTTTATTATTCCAAATAAATCTTTAAAAGAATATGTAATCCATGATAGTTTAAACACAAAATTGGTCAAAAAGACCAAAATCAATAATTTGTGGGTGAAAAAGACACTTAGGTTTTGATACTGTTTAAATAGCCAAAAAATTAAAAGATCTTTTGTTTAAATGGACAAAAATTTAAAAATGGCGAGGATGTAACCGAGGTTTCATCATGTCCATTTTCAAATATTTTTTTCTTATTTTTATTTTACACAGGATGCATCCAGTTTCATCCTTGCTATTTTTTAAGTATAAGCCAGGATGAAATCCAGTTTCATCCTTGCTATTTTCTTTTGGCTATTTCACCCGTACTTTTTTTTACTCGTCCATTTGAACCGTGTTTTAAATTTTTTTGGACAAATGACCCATTTTCTCTAGTTTAAAATGATGCCATATAAACCCGTGGATTTACAAAGAAACTTTATAAATTTATATAATACAATTCATAATTCATTTAAAGGGAGTATATATTTATTCATGAAAATTTGAACATCCCTGTTAGTGTTTATCTTTGAATTCTTTTGTTTACTTAGTTTGCGCGGAAAATAACCCGAATTATGAAAAATAAGTACATGATTGATTTCATTGTAATTCTAACTTCATATTGTAGGTCATTTCTCACCCAAGAAGCGGCTTGCATTTCAAAAATACAAACACCATGGAGCTTTTGAAGAATGAAGATAGAATCAGTATTTTACAGGATGATTTGCTTCTTAAGATCCTTGATTCGGTCGACATGAAAACTGTTGTCAGAACCAGCGTTTTGTCCACAAGATGGAGGTATATATGGAAATTCGTTTCCGTTCTAAAGTTAGTCATCCGCGATCCTAGAACTAAAAAGGCACGTTCATTTATAGATTTCGTTAACACCGTACTCCTACTTAGGAATATCTCAGACATAAAGACGTTCATTCTTAATTGGGATAGCACATCCGATGAACTAGCAGAACATCTTACAAATTGGATACTTGTTGCTTTAAGTAGGAATGTTCAAAAACTACATATAGAGATCAACAGTGGGTTGACATTCACGCTACCTCATCAACTCTTCATTTCCCAAACATTAACCGAATTGACCCTGGATTTTGGCGAAGGCACGTTACCCTCAGATATTTTCCTTCCCAATCAAATGTGTTTACCTCGACTCGAATCATTATCTCTCAATTCATTTAGCGGCGGTAACGATATAACGTGGATTAACAAGCTATTGTCAAGCTCTCCAGTTCTAAATTCCCTTAAGATAATGGATATGTGGGTAAGAGATGATGATGCGGGGGTAAATGTCGATTGTCCTCAACTAAAGAATCTGGAAATAATCAATACAACCAATGGTGTAAGTTTTATGGCCATGGTAATCAAGTTATCTACTCCGAGTCTCACTTCTTTCATTTGTCAAGACTATATGTTACAAAAATATTCGATAGAGAATATTTCTTCTCTAGTCACAGCTGATATTCATTTGATGAAAGAAGGGGAATCATATTATGAAGACGAAGAAGAAGAAGACGGGCGTTTTTCTGAGCGTATAAAGAATTTTTTGATTGCACTTCATAATGTGAGAAAACTGACACTATTTCCGGCTGATATACTTCAGGTACGACCATATGGGTGCATCCTCTCTTTCTTTTTTTTTCCTTTCTTGAAAATGGCAGGATATTACGTACCCATGTAATACATTTTGCAAGTAAAAAACTACTGTCTAGCCCTTGGTGCAACAATATCTGAATGTTATTTCTATTGGTTAAGGTTGTCTCTGGAGTTCCCGGTCTAATGGAGTGCCAATCCCCTCAATTTCACAATCTCCGACATTTGGAGCTGGAAATGTATTTTACCGGACGTTGCTTGCAAACATTGACTTGGTTGCTCAGGACCTCTCCATCTGTAGAAACTCTTTTTATTACATCAGAGGAGGTAACAATATTCCATCCTTTTTGTTTGACACCTGTCTATGTATATTAAACCCCCTTATAGACCCAAACACTATCTAGAAATGCTTCACAAATCATCCAGTTACAGAGTTCGCTCTTGTTTTACTATTATTTTCTATAATTGTGAATGCAGTCCAATGAAGAGGAAGACGAGGAAGCGGGTTCATTAGCGCCCTTCCATTTGCCTCGCCTAAGGGTCATAAAGATCAGAAAGTTTAGAGGATCTGACAAGGAGATCGAGTTACTAGTATTTGTATTGAAGCATGCTGCAGTTTTTGAAGAGATAGAATTATTTTGCTGCGATGATGAAAACTTAGTAACATTAGTGAGTTTATCTGCTCGAGAAGAGATACCTAGGAAGTTAAAAGCAATTCCAAGAGTTTCTTCAAGTTTGAAAATCATATTTCGTAATTGAACTTTTTAACTTATTAGTTAGTTCAAGGATACTCTTGTTATTTTCTTTTGAACTTCCAAGTTTATGTGTTTTAGTTACCAAAACCTTAATTACGTGTTTGAACCTTAGTGAAATCTCACTATATCTAGTTCTGTTCTTTAATGTGATTGGGTTTTTGATTTGCTTTACATTCCTGCTCGCTAAATTGGAAAGCTTAAAGAGAATGACAGAACTAAGTGATTCTTGTTTGCCATATTAATAGAGACAACACTTGGAAAAATATCTGTTTGTCAGCTTATAATATGAATAGCTTCATAATATTAATACATGCAGGTAATTAACTAATTATAACAGGAAATTACGACTCTCATTGTAATTCTAAGATTTATACCATGTTTTAGCTAATTAAAAAAGTATATCTATTTTTTCTTTAAGAAAAGAGTAATTTTAGTTTGTCTCATAAGGCTAACTTCTATGGGCTAGATATCTAGCTGCTAGATTGGTCATCCACGTCAGCTAGGTCAACCTCTTAAGTCCTATGGTATTTCTAATCTAGAAGCGAAACACAGCGTTGAACGCTGAACCAAACAGCGCATATAATTTTATTTTATTTATCTCTCATTCTTTTCCTCTCTCTCCACGTTTCTCTCTCCCTCTTTTTCTTCTCTCTCTCCTTCTTTTCCTCTCTCTCCACGTTTCTCTCTCCCTCTTTTTCTTCTCTCTCTTATTCTTTTCCTCTCTCTCTACGTTTCTTTCTCCTTCTTTTCCTTCTCTCTCCATCTATTCCTCTCTCCCCATGAGAAAAAATTATATAGCGCTGAATGGTTCAGCGTTAGTATCACTTTTTGAGCGCTGAATAATTCAGCGTTTCAATCTCGCTGCTAGTTGAACTGTGAGCAAATGCTAGGAGAGAGAAGTAGACAGAAGTAGTGTTAACTTTTTTCCCACACTTTTTTCTTGATTTGCAACACTTTTTGGACAATCTAGCAGCCCAATCTAGCCCATAGGGGTTAGCCTAAGATGCACAGCTAAGGTCTCATGGTTGTCAAGCTTACTTCTTTTTTGTTAAGATGTTTTTATGGAATTATTTTGTTGCTCGTTTTCTTTTCAAGAAATTTTGATGCTTGAGATGTTGTAACAATGTTTTACCATAATGCTTGCAAATTTTGAAGGCCGGACATAAGGTACAGTGTTGTTGATATAAGCTCATTTCAAGTCAGTCTCTATAAAAAACCACCAGTAACTTACCACAAAATCTGATGGTTGTTATTGTTCTTGTGAAATGAATAAACACATATAGAGTAAGATGTACGACTCTGTCGGAAATGATTTGAATATAAACAACACCGGGGAATTATCTTTTAATTCACGGAGCCGATAAGCACAAAGCGAACTATTCTTTCCCCTTTTACTAGAGAATACCGTGTGCTTGCCGCTTACAAGAGGCATACACCTATTTTTGAAGAGATTTCTCTGTTCTAAGAGAAACCCAACATGACTTGAAACCAAATATTTTCTTTTCCGAGTAATCCTTTTCTCATGTCACCAGCGCTGACAAAAAGAAAAACCCAACATAACTTGACGAAAAGAGAAATCCCTGACAAAAATTTTGGCGTGAGTCCAAGGTGGCAATAGGTTTGAGGATAAACTCTCCACCTGAGTCTATCGATGGTAAGGAAGGTATTGTGGTAGGAGAAACACCTAGCTTCTTTTTTAATTGAGAAACATGGAAGATTTGGTGAATCTTGGAGCTAGGTGGCGAGTTCCAGTTTATAAGCAACTTTAACAATCTTCTGAATGACAGGAAAAGGCCCACAATATCTAGCAGATAACTAAAAAAATTTGCGCAATGGTAGTCTGCCTGTATAGTTGTAGCTTTAAGTAAACCTGATCACCAACTTCAAATGACTTATCAGTCCTTTTCTTGTTAGCAAACTACTTCATCCTTTCTTGTGTCTTCTGAAAGGTTTCTTTTAGAATCTCCAGGACAATATCTCTCCTTTGTAGATATTCTTCTACTGAAGCTACAGATTGTAATGGCTATAATAGGAAAAGCTAAGTAAAGTGGTATATACCCATAGAGAGCTTGAAATGGAGACATCTTCAAGCTAGTGTGCTAGTTGTTATTATACCATCATTTCGCAAGGGGAAATCAATTGAACCAATATTTTGGTTTATGACCTGTCATACATCTTAAATATCCCTCGAAACAAGCATTGACAATCTCAGATTAATCATAAGATTGAGGATGGTAAGCAGTGCTCATGTGGAGATGGGTACCCAATGTTCTGAAGAGTTCTTGTCAAAAATTGTTGGTGGATACCTTGTCTCTGTCAGAAACAATGGAAGCTGGGAATCCATGTAACTTAAAGATGTTATTTAAGAACTCTCGAGCCACTGTGATTGCTATATAAGGGTGACTAAGTCCTATAAAATGATTGTACTTAGAAAATCTGTCTACTACCACCATGATAACATCCTGGTTGTCAAATTTAGGAAGTCCAACAAGAAAATCCATGATGATGTGTTTCCAAGCTTGATATGGTATTGGTAGAGGTTGGAGAAGACCATGAGGATGATTATTCTCTAACTTGTTTCTTTGACAAGTGTCACATTGACTGACTAAGACCAAGTTGTCTTGCTTTAACCCTTTCCAATAAAAGTAAGCTTTTTCTCTAATAACTTCCATGAATACCTGAGTGTCCTCCAATTGCAGAATAGTGAACGGAATCTAAAATGTGTCGCCTCAGATTTGTAGTAGTTACCACATAGATCCTTACTTTGAATCTAAGAACGCCCTCAATGTAGGTGTAATGAGGAACTGCATAAGCACTCACCAATAGATGGGGAATGAGTTTGAAAAAGCGGGGGTACAAAAACCACACCAAATATTTCGCTTAGCAATCTGTATGGACAAACTCCAATATACTTTTAAGAGAATCAATAAGACTCAATCTATAAAAAGTATATCAAAGAGTTTTATCTCTATTTCTTTATTAAATTCTTTCTCAAGCAAATAGAAATCTGCGAGTCTAATAGAATACAAGAGAAATCACTTGAACGGTACCAAAGACCAATGTTCAAGGATTAATCAATTTCAATCAACAACCAAGGGTCGGATTTCCAATTGATTGATTCAAACGCACAACCTGTGATATTTCAATTATATAACAAAATATAATGAGGAATAGAAATAACATTGCAGAGACACAGAATTTTGTTAACGAGGAAACCGAAAATGCGAGAAAAACCCGGGACCTAGTTGATTGAACACCAGATGTATTAAGCCGCTACGAGACACTAGCCTACTACAAACTAACTTCGGTCTGGACTGTAGTTAAACCCCAATCAATCTCACACCGATTCAAGGTACAGTTGCGCTCCTTATGTCTGTGATCCCAGCAGGATACTACGCACTTGATTCCCTTAGCTGATCTCACCCACAACTAAGAGTTGGTACGACCCAAAGTCGAAGACTTTAATAAACAAATCTGTATCACACAGAAAAGTCTACATAATAAATAAATCTGTCTCCCACAGATAAACCTACAAGTTTTGTTCCGTCTTTTGATAAATCAAGGTGAACAGGAACCAATTGATAACCCGGACTTATTTTCCTAAAGAACATCCTAGTATTATCAATCACCTCACAATAATCCTAATCGACGTAGCGAAAAAAGATATTGTGGAATCACAAACGATGAGACGAAGATGTTTGTGATTACTTTTCTATCTTGCCTATCGGAGATAAAAATCTCAAGCCAATCGTTACTCAAAATGATAGAATCAGCAAGATCAGATCACACAACTACGAGAAAGTAGTATCGGCACGGCTTCACAATCCCAATGAAGTCTTTAAGTCGTTAACTTTGGTTTAAGAAGAAAACCTAAGGTTAAAGGAGAATCGACTCTAGCTAATACAACTAGTATCACACGGAAGGTGTGGGGATTAGGTTTCCAGTTGCTAGAGTTCTCCCTTATATAGTCTTTCAAATCAGGGTTTGCAATCAATGTTAGCTTGGTAACAAAGCATTCAATATTCACCGTTAGCTGAAAACCTGATTAGATTCAAGCTAATATCTTTCAACCGTTGGATCAAAAACTTAGCTTGTTACACACACATGAAATGCACTATTTTGGGTTTATGTAACCATACCCAAACATTAACATTTGTTGGTTCAACAATAGTTAACCAAATGGTTAGCCATATGAGCACTTACATATCAACCATATTCTTCTTCACCATAACTAGTTCAAATGACTCAAATGAACTAGTTAGAGAGTTGTTCAATTGCAAGGAAATCTTATGTAACTGCACAAGACACAACCGAAGAAAATACGATTTGATTCACTCGAATCGGTTCATGAACTATATAGCCACGGTTTGCATTTTGCATTCCTTAGTTTTTATAAATGAGTTCACAAACAATCTTTTTTAGATATAACCAACTCAAGTTCGCAAACTTAGTATGCGGACTTAAGTTCTCGGAAGGAGTTCTCAAACTCCAGCAGAATTTCTCGGGAAGAGAACTTCCGCCAGTTCGCGGACTTAGCTCACGGCTCTGATTCCGGTTCTCTTGATAAACAAAGTTCGCAAACTTCGGTTCAAGGAAACAAGGACTTATATATATATGTGTTGCCACACAATGCTTATATCCATCATTGGTTATATGATCTAAACTCTAATTTCAATCATTGAAACATTCTTAGAGGACATTCCATCAAAGTAAGCAATTTTCAAAGTGATTGAAACGTGTCATGACTTTCGTCACTAGGTAAATATGAACTTGGCCAAAGCAAAAGCTTACCAACACATATTTAGAGAAATAGATAGGCCAGGTAAACTCGGCTCGAAATAGCAAATGTGTATAATCAAATTCTATATATCAAAACGACTTTTGTCTCAAATTGGGAGATAGAGTAGATAGACTTTTGAGTGATAGATAAGTTCAAGTCTCCACATACCTTTTAGTCGATGAAGATCCACCAGTTCCTTGAGTAGTCCTTCGTCTTGTATGATGATCGCCATGGAGTTCTTGAGCCCAATCACACTTTCTATCCTAGTCCGAGACTTAGCTATAGTAGACTAGAAATCAAGACTTATAGTTTTGATCACTAATATTGACAAACATGCTTGAGATAACAACGCATGCGAGTTCGACCGAGCAATGCTCTAACAGAGTTTAGAAGCACTCTTCCTTTCTGCATTAATACAACCCCAGTTCCTCTAGAACAGGCATCAGTTTCCACCACAAAGTACTTTGCAAAATCAGGAAGAGCAAGCACATGAGTAGTACACATAACAGCCTTGAGAGTAGAAAAAACTTCCTCTGCCAATGGTAACCATATGAAGGCATTCTTCTTCACTAAATTTATAATTGGTTTACTAATAGTCTATAACCTTTAACAAACTTCATGTAGTAGCCTGTAAGACCTAAGAAACCTCTTAACTGCTTAATATTTGTAGGAATGGGCCAACATTTCATACAAGCAATATTTTCTGGGTCAGCAGCCACCCCATCAGCTATAATAATATGTCCTAACTACTCTAAGGAAGGTTATGCAAAATAACATTTAGAGTACTTGACATAAAGTTCGTTTTCTCTAAGTAATGAAAAGACTAATGAGAGATGATGCACATGTTATATGATAGTAGGACTGTAAACCAGAATGTCATAAAAAACACAAGAATAATTTTCTTAAATATGGAACAAAAACAGAATTCATGAGTGCTTGAAAAGTTATAGGGCATTTGTTAGGCCAATTGGCATGATCTTGAATTCATAATGACCATGACGAGTTCTAAATGTTGTCTTTTAAATGCTAGGTAGATGCAATATGATTTGATGATAACCAGTTCTTAAATCTAGTTTAGTAAAATCTTTAGACCCACAAAGTTCATCTAAGAGTTCTTTAATAATAGGGATACGAAACTTATCTTTAATTGTAATGTCATTGAGTTTCTTGTAATCAACACAAAACCTCCAAGTGTTGGCTCCTCAAAAACATCTAAAAAGTCATTGAGTAGTTCTTGCACCGGTGTGGGGATTTCTGATGGTATAAAGGATACAGAAATGGAAAAGAATTGACCAACTAAAGCAGGAGTATTCTTTATGATAAAAAAATTCATGGCATTGCTACTTATCATCATGAGAGATGGCTTAGTGGAAGTACCTTGCAAGGTGAGCTGCTTACCATTGTGAATGAAAGAGATAGACAGTTCGGCCAAATTGAAGGTTACATCACCTAAAGTTCTTAGCAAATCAGCTCTCGAGACTAAGTAACATCCTCTCAATGGAAGTAATCTCAAGTTAGCAGAGAATTGTTGATGTTGAATTATACATTGAAGTTGTTTGCAAACCCCTGTACTGGTAGTTCTAGCACCATTAGCTACAATTACTGGCATGTGAGTAGTAGGTTGTACTTCACAACCCAATTCAGTAGAAAGAGAAGAGTCAATAAAGCTATGGGTACTTCATGTGTACACTAACACATTGATAGATTTTTTCTTAATGAATCTTGGTATTCGAATGGTCTAAGTATTTACATTTCCAGTAAGGGCATGAAGAGAAATCTCCATATCAAATTCAATTAAGGTATCTTGAAGAACATCTTGTGCATGTGGTGGATCCAATTCATCTGCTTAATTTTCATCCACCATCATGAGTTTTACATCTATGGCCAGGTTGATATTTTCATTACAATTAAAATAAAGTCTTTGGGCTCTTCTTTTACATTTGCTCATAAGTCAATCTTATGATTTGTGGTATGTAAAGAGATTTAGTTGGTGAGTTGGAAGGAGTAAGAGTAGATGAAGATATAGAACCCCCAATAGTGGAAGGAGGAATATTGGGTTTTAGTGTAGAGAATCTACTGAAGGTGGAAGTAGTAGGTTGTTTGAGTTGGGGTAGTTTTGAAGGTTGGTTCTTAGAAGAGAGAGTTATCTCTTGTAATCTGGATAAATAAAAGGCTTGATATAGAGTTGTAGGTTTTGTGCATCTGAACTGAACTCTTCAAAACCTCCTTTAAACATCTAATGAAACTTAGAACAAAACATTCCTTAGTAAGATAAGGGTTTTTACTCAACTTTAAAGCTTTGAGTAGCTCAAACTGCTCAAAATACTCATCAACAGAAGTAAACTGAGATAATTTATTAACATATCCCACATAATTGTCATTAGCTAGATCCTCAAAATGTCTACAAATAGATTCAAAAAAAATAGGCCAAGAGATAAATGTTTTACCAGTAAAAAAACCTAGAAATCAATTATCTGCTTTTCCATCTAAGTGTAGAAAAGCAAACTCTATTTTTCGGTCTTCAGGATTAAAGTGGATCTAAAAATACCATTCATATTTTCTTACCCAGCTACGAGGGTTGTCTCCAATGAATCTAGAAAAGTTTATTTCAGGTGTTTTGGGGTGATTGGAAGAGAACCCAAGGGTGGGTATGGGTGAAATATACCAGGAGCTGAAGATGGAGTGTAAGAATGAGAAGGAATATTTGTATGTGGTGGGTTATATATACAAAAGGCCTCAAAGAACTTATCAAAGTTTACTTGAGATGCATCAGAGTTTTCCAACAGTGAAGTAAGAAGAGATTCCTGACATTGAGCAGCAGCATGTCGATCTGCAGCTTCATGTATAAGAAGATCTGTAAGTTTTGTATCAATTGAGTGAGCTTGCGAGTGGTGTTATCCACATCTTTGATGGTTAGTCCTGTCATCTTTGTGAAAAGAAAAGATGTTGTTAGAGCACTTTGCTCGTCGAACTCGCAAGGGTTGCTATCTCAAGCTTGTTTGTCAAGTTTAGTTTTCAAAACTATAAGTCTTGATTTCTAGTCTACTTATAGCTATGTCACGGATTAGGATAGAATGTATAGTTGAGCTTTAGACTTCACGGCGTTCATCGATTGAAGACGAAGAACTACTAAGGAGAGCTTGTGTGGAAGTTCATCAACAAAAGGTATGTGGAGACTTGAACTCAGTTATCACTCAGAAATCTATTCTATTCTATCTCTATTGAGACAAAAGTCGTATAGCTATATAGACTTTACATTATACACATTTGATATTTTGAGCTGAGTTTAACTCGCTTATATCTTTCTCGAAATATGTGTTGCAAAGCTTTTTGCTTTAACTAGGTTCATCATTATTCATGACGAAAGTCAAAATATGATCATGTGAAAATCACCTGGTAACATCTTACATGATTTGTGTGAGACAGTCAATTGATGTAGACTCGGAATGTTTCGTATTGATCATTCGATCATTTGAAAATTTCTTATAAGTTAATGATTGATTATGATTTGTTTGAGACAGCTATTGTCGTATTGGAAGAATGTTTCAATGATTGAATTGGGAGTTTAGAACAATTAACCATTGTCTGGATATAGTACAGTGTGCATACTCGTATGCAAACCGTTGTAAGAATGATTCAGGTCGGAGAACCAAGTACGCATACCCGTATGCGAACGATTTTAATAGTCAAAGTCCGGGAACTAAGTTTCCATACCTGTTTGTAAACTTATTCACCTGAGTTCGGTCCGGAACGATATTATGTGCACCCGTTTGCGAACTGTCGGACATGACCAGAGTCTGTAACTTAAGTTTGCGTACCCGTTTGCAAACTTATGAGGTTAAGTTCTAAAATCTGCTAAGTATGTTTTCATACTTAAGAACAAATATATTTATAAATTTAGGAATGCAATCTTTGCAAACCGTGGCTAAAATTTTCATGAACTGATTCTTTTGAATCAATCCGATTTTGCTTCAATTGTGTCTTGTATACTTCTATGAGAATATAAACAATTGAACAACTCTATGAGTAACACAATTAGATTCATTTGAGTATCTATTGTTCTAGAAGTGTTAAGATGAACATGGTTAACACAAAAGTGTTCATGTGGCTAACTTTGGTTAATTATTATTGAGCCAACTCAATATACATGTTTAGGTACGGTTACCCATATATAAATTAAAGTATATTTCATTTGTGTGTAACAAGCTAAGACCATATAACGGTGGAAAGATATTAGCTTGATCGTAAACCAGGTTTCATCCAACGGTGAATATTGATTGCTTTGTTCCAAAGTTATCAAACCATGATTTGAAGACTATATAAGGGAGAACTCTAACAACTACTAGGAAACCTAATCTCCACACCTCTTGTGTGATGCTAGTTGCTACTAGAGTCGATTCTCCTTTAACATAGGTTTTCCCTAAAAACATTATAGGTTAACGACTTAAAGTCTTCATTGGGATTCTGAAGCCAAATCCAACTATTTTCTTTGTAGTTGCGTGTTCTGATCTTACTTTGTTCTATCGTATTGAGTACTATCTTCTCTAAGATTTGCTCGAGATATATCACCGATAGGTAAGATATAAAAAGTAATCACAAAGCTCTTCGTCTCATTCTTTGTGATTCCACAATAACTTGTTCTACTACTATATAGTTAAGTTATTGTGAGGTGATTGATATTTCCTAGGATGTTCTTCGAGAATATAAGACCGGATTTATCAAAAGATGGGACAAAAACTTCGTAGGTATTTCTGTGGGAGACAGATTTGTTTATAAAGTCTTTGACTTTGGGTCGTAGCAACTCTTAGTTGTGGGTGAGATCAGCTAAGAGAATCAAGTGTGCAGAGTCATGCTGGGATTCAGAGATGTAAGTGTTTATGGGTGAAAACTATTTCTGCCGATGTTGGTAATTTGGGGTGTGTGGATGAGAAATGAGTCTAAACCTTAAAAAAATGCACTACACGGGAGTGCTTGTAGATTCGAGAAATCAATGCAGTACAAATCCTACCTAAACCAAGAAATGGCCGTTCCGGACTTGTTTCGATCACAAAGTGAAGGATATGGGGTTGATCTTAGGGAGGAAGCGAAGAAGGTGTTGAGATTGTGAAGGTGTTGGCTATGTATGACTTGTATCGGAAAGCTGGGCGGCTTACAGGATGTAAGCTATCGGTTCCGTGTTTGAATACGATGGTATCAACACTTGCCTCGTTATACGGACTTGTTCTTGTTGTTTGGAAATAGGGAGGAGAACCTATTTATACAAGTCATTTGAGCCTTATTCACGTCTCTCATGGGAAGTGGAGGAAGTGGAGTGATGGAGTAGTGGAGTTGTGTGTTAGTGTTACACGACTAGTCTTGCCCACTTCTCCTGTCATCTCTAACCGTCCATGACTTCCTGACACGTTCTTGTGATGGCGCGTTGCACGCTGTAAACCGCCAGACCAATTCCCCAGTTTGTGACATGATTGATGTCTCGAGTGTGTGGATCGTGGGACCCAAATAAAGTAGCATGTAATGCTAGACTAAATAACTAAGTTATTTAGGTAGTCGATACTTGTGAAGTATCGTGTGTATTCTATCTTTGCATCAAGTATATTCGGCATGTATGGAGCATCATTTTGTTTTTAAGGCTTAACGGAGTAAGTCACGAATTTAAGCGTCTTAAAATAGCATCATGTCCAGCCATCTTCGAGTGAGCATTTGGAAGCTATACAGGCAAGCCCTGATTTGGCCGATCACCTCATGTGGAAGAGTGGTGGACGGTGATCGTGGTGATGCCTTCTTTGGTCTCTTAACTCCCTAACTGTGGCTGCTTGACCAAGCTGGTAGAGTTGACCGGACGAGATGATATGTGACGCTCATCTCGCGACCGTTGATGAAGTTTTAGGGTTTTGAAGAGGTGCGCGAGGCATCACTCTTGACTTAGTCGAAACCAAGCATGGGAGGTGTTTTGGAAAGGACCAGAATAGGGCATGCGTGTAGATGGCATGCCGGTGTACACGTCCGTACCTCACTGTCCCATGAAGGTACGATCTAGGCCACTCAATTTTATCGGCAAAGAGGAGCGGTTGAGATCGATTTGCAACAGAAATTTGGTGCCGCAAAAGCCGCGCATCATGCCCACTTTGGGCGCGCGTTTCAAGACAACCAAGCTTGTCGGTCCCGGCCGATTGATTCGGCGTGTGGGTGGTAGGTTAGTGTTCACGCCTGTACGTCATTGCCTCATTGAAACGTGATCTAAGCCACTCAATTTGTCCGGAGAAGTTGAGTGGTCGAGATTAGTTTACAATTAGGAGGTGCGACCACGCCTGGTTTGGGCGTGCGAATCGAGGTGTACAGCCAAGTTTGGTCTTGGCCGATCGGGTGTGGAGATAGGTGGGCCCGCAGTGATCACGTTGATACTTACGGGACTGCTTAGTCTATTCTGGACCCTTCCCAGAAGCGGGGAGAAAGGGACGCTCGTGATCGCGACACAAACCCTAATCGGGTTTTCCCAGCCGTGTGTCATACCCGGTTTGGGGCCACGAATCAAGGCGACCAACCATAGTTGGTCTGGACCGATCGATCGGAGTATGTAGGCGGGCCACGGTGTTTGTGTTGACATGCTCTGGGCCCTTTGAATCTACATCTACACCCTCCATCTATCCTGCCCCGAAGATGGATGGTTGAGACTGTTTGTGATACATGTAATGTGCGCAAACCCTAATTTAGGTTTTTCGTCCATCTTTGCTTTGGTTTGGACGGTTTGAAAGCTATGCCACCCTTAGGGAGACCCGACCATCGGGGGGCCGCGTTGGGTCGATGGTGAATATTCCAATACTCGCAGGGTCATGGATTTAATCTAAGCCATCCAATCATCTTTGGTGAGGTTGGATGGTCGTGATCGTTTAAGGCCGGGTATGGTCGGTTCAAGTTCAAACATGCTCAATCGGGCTAGTATAACACACCGAGAGTTGTAGCCTGGGTATTTCGTACATGTTTTATTATTAATGCTTGGAGATTTGTGTTGCTCTGCTGAGAACAACACTCAGTCGTTATGCCGCACCGGTAATGAGTACAGGAAATACGAGGATGGTTATGCATTAATTAATAATGTTGTAAATTCACAGGGTATATGGGATTATTGCCACATGCTCCAACCTGGATGAATTTCGTGTATTTAATTCATAGAATGCTGGGATTGTTGCCACATGCTCTATTCTAGGTGAATTAGTAAAGTGAAAAGTATTCATCACTTATTAATGGCTTTATCTTTTGCAAGATGTTAGCGCATAATTTTGGCTTTTACAATTTCAGCCCTTAAATGAAAATCCACCATCAACATTAAGTCCCCTGCCTAGCGCATAATGGTTATGCTATTGTGGGGTAGGCAAAAGATGGTGACAAGTTTGTATACGAAATGACCAAGCTAAAGGTGAATATAAATTTCTGCATAGGTAGGCATGTCGTCGGGTGTTGTCCCAGGCCCGAGTCCGGATTAGGATGGTGGAGGGAGCGAGGACTTGATGCGGCGAGTCGCTTTGGTTTCCTCCGCACTATCCGGATAGAGCTTGGCTTATCCCTTGGACTAGGTGTACTCCCCTTTGTTACGTGACTTTCCTCGGATATATCCGATAAACATCATTGATCGCTATCTTGAATCGGTAGCCTTTATAGGTGGCAAGTAGAGACTCCTTTTCTCCTGGGATTCTGTTGACTTGCTAGATAGTAAAGAAAAATTCTAAGGATTCTTCTCATCACATAATCGTTTCTTTTGTATCTCAGGTATTGCTCCGTACCCATCTGATCTTCTGATTGACTGATACACATATTTTTGTGTGCCCATAACTTCTTTTTTATTTGAAGCCTATCATGAAGCGGCGGGCGATGATCATTACGTAACTTCTCCGAAGAGAGTTTGAAGTTGACAAGCACGAGACTAATGCGCACGAGGATGTAATGGCTAAAATTGATCTCCCACTTTTTGAAGTTGGTCATGCTATACGGGGATGTACATTACGCACTGCGTATCACCAGGACGCATATGTGCCCTTTCGGCTGCGATCGACATGGAAGAACAGTGGAGGCATGAGGAGCGTTGCGAGCACCCGATAGCGCAAGCGGGGAAGATTTGCAGCTTGCTGGTTAAAGAGGCGGAGAGTGGAGCATAAACGCCTCCCGGATGAAGATAGGCGTGATTATCCAATCCGAGCGGTGTGATAATCCTTGATTCGACCTGAGACGGACTGAGTGTTTGAAGGCAATCGCGCAAACCTAATGTTGTTGTGGGCTTTGAGAAGACTTGGAAGTTGTTCTGCGATGATGTTAGGGACAGAAAATTTGCTGGAAACATCTAAAGCGGAAGGCCGAGGCTCGAAGGGAGAAGCGCGGCCCAGTGATGGCGTTGAAGCGGGACTGACCCCGGTGGTGCGGCGCGATTATTCTTCTTTGGCTAAACCTCTTTGCTTATTTTCTCTTTTCAAGTGTATTCCCATAATTTTGAACCTCTTTCTTGTACTCGGTGTGGCTGAGTTCAAGATCTTTATGTTTGCTTACCTTGAATAAAGGTTTATGTCATGACCTCTTGTTAAGATTGCATCATGTGTGCTCTGACGTGAGATCTTCCTTGGTCTTCTTTGGGCGAGATGGCTCAAATCATTTTCCTTTTATGCACACATTCTATTTCCTTCTTCCCATGAGATGTTTGCTTAGGGTTTCCTTCCTTGCTCTAGTGGGTCGATTTAGGATGACTCAGGACTTTGTGTTTTTAGGGGTAGAGAGGTTCTCAGATGGAAATAATGCTTCAATTAAATTGAAATTGAAAATTAAAACCCTAACTATGAATGCAAGTATTGCAATCATTTTATGGAGGAATTACAATTATGACATGAAATTGTAAAAGAAAACATTATTTGGAGAAATAGCACTGACGTTTTAAAGTGTGGAGGAATTTGGAAAGTGGTAGCTTGATGACTTAAGTTCGGTAGGGTTTGAGCCATTGTGAGTGAATTGTTATGCCTTCTAGTTTATCGAGCGTTGATGAGCTTGTAGTAGCCGTCTAGGATAACATCACGCTGCAGTGCACGGTTCATCCTATCTTTCGGTGGGTGAGTCGGGTGGAGTGGTCATTTTACCGTCATGCTCCCAACCTTGAATGCGGTTGTCTTGACACGGATCTCCAATTCCAAATGGGTTTGGGCGTGCGAGACACGGACCTTGGCCTTATCGTCTTTGACCAAGGCGGCCTCTAAGCTCTTGATAAAGCGTTTGAAGGGGGCTTCCCATTCACATCTCTTAGTCGGGGTTGGTTTATTGGTTGGGGCCAGTCCCGGGACTTATCGAGTAAGGAGTGATTGGTTGCAATAATGGTTGCTGATGAGACTTACTTGAGCTCGGAACCTCTTAATGTATCTTTGATGGGCTCTCTCCGGGAGTTCGTCACATTAGCAAGGCTGCGAGTGCGACAACGGACCGATTTTAGTCCCGGGCGGCTTGTTAGAGATCCTTTCGAGTGTCGTAACCGAGTAGAGGGCAAACTCCAGTGTTGTGTTGTTGTCGTGTACCCAAGAGCATCCTAGGATCATGTCGTAATTCGGATGCTCTCGACTATGTAGAACTTTGCTTGCGTCGAGGCATCGCCCAATTTTACTTCAAGATCAATGTATCCATATGCATCTACGAGTTCTCATGGAGTCTTAATCACAATTGGGTTAGTAGCCTCTGTTTGAAATCCTTCTGCTTTTAAGGTGCAGAGTAATGATGTTGAATTCGGAGGCATTTATCGATCAATGTGTTATCGAACTCGATATCTTTCAAGCGGGCGTGGTTAAGAGTCCCAATTTCCCCTTGCTTGCATCTTAGAGTAAGGCGAGGTTTGAGACCTTCCTCTTCCAGATACAAGTATTTACTGAGAGGACACGGTTGAGGGCCCAAATATGTCACGATCTTGCGCTTTGGAGAAATACAATATCTCGCATAAATGTTCCATCTGGTTGTACTGATCTTACGAATGAAATCCCCGAAATCATGCGATTCCCGACAGGAAGAGGGTCTCTACGAACACCTTCGTTTCCAAGTCGGGATTCTCTTGTCTCTATCTTTCTCTGAAAGATATGTTTGATTTGTTGCAGTCTTTGGTTGGATGGTGAACGAACCTATGGTAGCGGCAGTACTTAGGATCGCCATATCTTTCTCGGTTGGTGGACGTCGATAGGAGCGGCTTGATGGCGTCATCTTGAATCCACGCCTCCAAGAGCTCCACTACTTCATTCATGGGGAATGGGAAACCTAAATCTTCGGTGTCTTGTGCGGGAGTCTTGCCGCTCCTTTTTGAGAAGAATTCATGTGTCTTTGGAAGTTTGGCGCTTGGGTTTGTTGTTACCATTCTTTGAAGATTTCCTTTTCCTCCTTCGCCAACCACGCTCCTGAGAAGGACCAGTGTTGTATTGTTTGTTTGTGAGACGCATGCTTCCTCGAATTTCACGTGGATCTTCGTTTCGAACAACCACGGTTCTTTCTAGCAATGCTAGAGCGATTGTAGCCGAACGTTTGGAAGCTTCATAGAGCTCGGAGAACGTCCGAAGCCGCATTCTCTAGTAAAGCGCGGTATATGGGTATCATATCGTTGATGCATAGCTCTACCAACTGGCTTTCAGTGATGTTCGGATCATGACAGTCTAGTGCTTGAGTTCTGAACCTCTTAACGAAGTCGTTCGGATGCTCGTTGTTCCGCTGAGTGACTCTCCCTAGATGCGAAAGGTGATCTTGCTCGGATACGAAGAAATACTTCCCAAAGCACCGATCATCTCCCCCAATTGGATATGCTGGCAGGTGCGATGTTGTTATACCAGGTGTACGCTCTTCCCGTAAGTGATTTCGAGAATTCTCTTAGGCGGAGAACATGATTGTACTCATGCTCCCCCAAGGATTCCAAAAATCGAGAAACGTGTTCACGAGCGTTACCAGTACCATCGTAGAGGGAGGCGAGGAGAGGTGTATCCTATTGGAAGAGGGATTCGTTGCATATCTTGAGGGTACGTCGGGTGATGTTGGTGTGCATCCGTGATTTCCTTTGCCTCGGTTTTGGAGAAGTCGTTCCGAGGTCCTCACGTGTGATGAAGTTGGATGGTTGGTCCCTCTCTCTTGGGCGTTCGGGGAGCAACATGAGCCTCTTCACTCATGTGGGTCCGAGTGGAAAGGCTCCTGCTCTCAAAGGATTGAAGGCATCTCTTCTTTGGCTCCAAGGTTTGCCGTGAATCTTGTGGCAATCGTTCAGATTAAAGTTTTAAGGAAAATGAGTACCTCTTTACGAGTTGCGGCCCATATCCGTTTGAGTCTTAGCAAGAATATCCACTTCTCCATCAAGTATGCAATGGTAATGGGCGGTGGTCCTCCTCTCGTCCCTCGGCTCCTCGTCACGATGAAGGAGTGAAAGTTGTTGCTCGGTGACCCCGGAGGCGTTACACTTGAGGAGATGCTTGGATTTGCGGGTAGCCTGGCTCAGTGATGGAGGCGTTACACCCACCGGAATGTCTCTGCTCCGCTAGCGTTGGGGATAGAAGTGATGGCTCCATGAGATGTATTGACCACGGTAGCTCCACCGCAGTACATCGACAACGGGGAGTGTTATCCACACTAGCCCCATCGAATTGATTGCCGATCCGGACACGAGTTCCACCATCTTGAAATGAATTGTTGATTGAATTGATTCTAAGATCTACCCTTTTGAAATTAATGAAATTGAATCGGATTTGAAGAAATTGACTTTACAACCGAGAGATTAACCTCCATTTGTGGTCGCCAATTGTTTATGGGTGAAAACTATTTCTGCCGGTTTTGATAATTTGGGGTGTGTGGATGAGAAATGAGTCTAAACCTTAAACAAATGCACTACACTGGAGTGCTTGTTGATTCGAGAAATCAATCTGTGCAAATCCGGCCTAAACCAAGAAATGGCCGTTCCATACTTGTTTCGGTCACAAAGTGAAGGAGATGGGGTTGATCTTAGGGAGGAAGCGAAGAAGGTATTGAGATTGTGAAGGTGTTGGCTATGTATGACTTGTATCGTAAAAGCTGAATCGCTTTGCAGGATGTAAGCTTCTCCGATTCGGTGTTTGAATACGATGGTATCAACACTTGCCTCTCGTTGTCCGGACTTGTTCTTGTTGTTTGGAAATAGGGAGGAGAACCTATTTATACAAGTCATTTGAGCCTTATTCACGTCTCTCTCATGGGAAGTGGAGGAAGTGGAGTGATGGAGTAGTGGAGTTGTGTGTTAGTGTTACCACGACTAATCTTGCCCACTTCTCCTGTCATCTCTAACCGTCCATGACTTCACGACACGTTCTTGTGATGGCGTTACGCCGTACGTTGTAAACCGCCGAGACAAATACCCCAAAGTATGTATCCCGAGTTTGTGACATGATTGATGTCTCGAGTGTGTGGATCTGGAGGACCCACCGAAAGTAGCATGTAATGCTAGACTAAATAACTAAGTTATTTAGGAAGTCGATACTTGTGAAGTATCGTGTGTATTCTATCTGAGTGCGCATCAAGTATATTCGGCATGTATGGAGCATCATTTGTTTTTAAGGCTTAACGGAGTAAGTCACGAATTTAAGCGTCTTAAAAAAGCATCATGTCCAAGCCATCTTCGAGTGATCGTTTGGAGGCTATACATGCAAGCCTGATTTGGCCGATCACCTCATGTGGAAGAGTGGTGGACGGTGATCGTGGTGATGCCTTGATAGTCTCTTAACTCCTAATCAGGGCTGCTTGACCAAGCTGGTAGAGTTGGACGTATGAGATGATCTGTGACGCTCATCTGCGACCGTTGATGAAGTTTTAGGGTTTTGAAGAGGTGCGCAGGCATCACTCTTGACTTGGTCGAAACCAAGCATGGGAGGTGTTTTGGAAAGGATCGACCAGGGCATGCGTGTAGATGGCATGCCGGTGTACACGTCCGTACCTCATTGTCCCATGAAGGTGCGATCTAGGCTACTCAATTTGACCCATAAAGAGGAGCGGTTGAGATCGATTTACAAAGAAATCTGGTGCCGCAAAAGCCGTGCATCATGCCCACTTCGGGCGCGTTTCAAGGCGACCAAGCTTGGTCGGTCGGCCGATTGATTCGGCGTGTGGGTGGTAATTTTGGTGTTCACTTTTGTACTTCATTGCCTCATAGAAACGTGATCTAAGCCACTCAATTTGTCAGGAGAAGTTGGTGGTGAGATCGATTTACAATTAGGAGGTGCGACCACGCTTTGGTTTGGGCGCGCGAATCGAGTGTCTGACCAAGTTTGGTCTTGGTTGATCGGGTGTGGAGATAGGTGGGCCCCAGTGATCATGTTGATACCTCTAGGACTGCTTAGTCTATTCCTGGACCCTTCATCCGAGCGGGGGAAAAGGGACGCTCGTGATCGCGATACAAACCCTAATCGAGGTTTTGCTGCCGTGTGTCATACCCCGGTTTGGGGCCTTGCGAATCAAGGCGACCAACCATAGTTGGTCTGACCGATCGATTTGATATGTAGGCGTGCCAACGGTGATTGTGTTGACATGCTCTGGGCCCTTTGAATCTACATCTACACCCTTCATCTATGCTGCGAAGATGGACGGTTGAGAACTGTTCTGCGATACATGTAATGTGCGCAAACCCTAATTAGGGTTTTTCGTCCATCTTGCTTTGGTTTTGGACGGTTTGGCAAGTTATGCCACCCTTGGGAGACCAGGCCATGCGGGGGCGCGTTGGGTCGGTGGTGAATATTCAATACCCGCTTGGGGTCATGGATTTAATCTCGGCTATCCAATCATCTTTGGTGAGGTTGGATGGTCGGATCGTTTCGAGACCAAAGGGATATGGTTAGTTCGGGTTCAAACATGCTCAATCGGGCTAGTTTAACACAGAGAGTTGTAGCACAGGTATTTCCGTACATGTTTTATTATTAATGCTTGGAGATTCGTGTTGCTCTACTTGAGAACAACACTCGGTTGTCATACGCACCGTGTGGAGTACAGAAATACGAGGCTGGTTATGCATTAATTAATAATCTTTTTGTAATTCACGTGGTATATGGGATTATTGCCACATGCTCCAACCTGGATGAATTTCGTGTATTTAATTCATGAGAATCTTTGGGATTATTGCCACATGCTCTATTCTAGGTGAATTAGTAAAGTGAAGAAGTATTCATCACTTATTAATGGCTTTATCTTTTGCAAGATGTTAGCGCATAATTTTGGCTTTTACAATTTCAGCCCTTAAATGAAAATCCACCATCAACAGTAAGGAACGTGACTGTACCTTAATCAGTGTGAGATTGGTTAGGGCTCAAATACATTCCAGTCCGAACTTAACTTGTACTAGGCTAGAGTATGTAGCGGCTTAATACAGTGTGGTGTTCAAATCTGGACTAGGTCCCGGGGTTTTTCTGTATTTGCGGTTTCCTCGTTAACAAAACTTCTTGTGTTTGTGTTATTTCTTTTACGCATTATATTTTCTATATAATTAAAATATCATAGGTTGTGCGTTGTTCAATTAATTGGTAAATCCAACCTTTGGTTGTTGATAGAAATTGATTGACACTTGAGCATTGTTCTTTGGTACCGTTCAAGTTGTTTCTCATAATAATCAGGCTCGCGGGTTTCTATCTGTTTGATTTGTTGATTACATTAAGAAACATAGATATAAATCTTGGATATATTTTCCTTGATTGAGTCTGACTGTCTAGTTGATTCTCCAGGAATTATATTGAGTTAGTCCTTCTGATTGCCTAAACAAAATATTGGGTGTGGTTGTTGTACCCCCATTTTTTCAGATGTGACACTGGGTGATACCAAATGTAGTGATCCTAATATCGATAACAACAGTAAAGATAATAATGGAGATATAACCAGTAAGTATGAGGTAACCTCGATTACTCTTATCTGCCTCTTCTTTTCTAATTTCATATCCTCTCTTGAATGCAAAAGTTTAATGTATTAAAAGAAAAGAAAACTTAACATGAAACCCTAATACATCACAGACCATACACGTGGTTGAATCACCATGGTATAAACTTATGAGACTCTTAAAACGTAAAACATAATAAAATGCTAATGGAACAACTAATTAACATAAATTAAAGATAAATACACCCATCAAATGGCTACAGGGAACCACAAGACCATGACATGTGGTGTCATATTTTCTACAACATTTTGCTATAACCTAAGATGAACACCGACAAAGAGAACCAGAAGAATTCTTTTTACAACTAATGATTATCAACCTCGATAAATAAAAAAGAAACTTATTTGAATCTACGATGAAAACCAAAACTTACAATTTGCAGTAATCTTATAATTACTAGGAGAATTATAACTTTAGGTTATGAAGTTTCTTGGAAAATATATATGTTCATCAACTTACAAAAGATCGTTTCATTTTCCCTATTTAGCTTTCCATCAAGCTGTTATTTTTGTTTCTTTTTCTCTGTCTTGTAGGTGCTTCTTGAGAAGTGTAAGAAATGATTTTGTGTTAATTGTTAAAGTTAAGAATGAATAAAACAAGACTTGGTCCTTTATATATATGAAACTTGACAATGACAAGTTATAGGTAACGAAAAAGAAAAAACTGGAACGGAAAGAGGTTAAAAAATAGTAACCTCTTATTACAGAAAACAGATAAGACTACCGCCCGTAATATGTACAGTTGTAACTAGCCATAAACTATCTGACAACATCAGATGGTTCTAACATCCCCCCTCAAACTGATGTCTTCACAGTAGTCATTAGTTTGTCACTCAAAACACCAAACTAAGACTTAGATAAACCCTTCTATTAGGAAGTAATTATGGCTTTCACTTATGTTTTATTACAAGTTATCATTTTGTTTGTTTCCTACTAGGAATATCCTAGTTTTATTCCTCTAGGGTTTTTCTTTGTCTGGTCCCTATTATTGGTTATAAATGCTATGATGCAATATCCCTTTCATCTCTTATCTCTTAATACAAAAAACTTTATCTTATTCAATCAGTATCTCTTACATCATCAAGAACTTTGTTCAATCGATATCTCTGTATCGTTGATACTTCAACAGCATTAATACATTTGTTTCAGTTATCTCACATGGCATCAGCGGGAAATCATTGAGAAGATTTCATGGGATTTGTATCCACCTTCTGTCATCACTATCATCACCTGTTGTATAATGTCTATAGACTCTATACCTCTCTTACTAGCTCATATGGAAAAACCAGATGAAATTAATCTTGATATGCACATATTTATTTGGGTTCATAGATGGAATCATCACACGTCCTCCTGCATCAATAATGGTTGGATCTACTGAAGTTTTTAACCTTGAGTATCTTAAATGGAGAAAATGAGACATATTTGTGATGGGTTATTTAAATGCCACCTTTACGTCTTCTGTTTCATTTTCTATTATTGGTTTATACACATCTAAGCAGGTATTGTTGTCTCTTGCTAAAACCTTTTCTGACCAATTTGTTGCAAGAAAAACTATGCTTAGAAATCAACTACATACTATAAAAAAAAAAGGGTTCTTCTTCTATGTTGATTATTTAATTTGTTTGAAAGAGATTATTGATTCTCTGTTAGTTATAAATGAAAGCATGTTCTCTGAGTTTGATCTCGCAATGTATACTCTTAATGGTGTTGGTAGAGAGTATGACAACTTTGTCATCTCTACTCAAAACAGAGATGTACCCTTTACTTTCAATGAACTCATATCTAGACGCATCCATCATGAGCAATGGTTATCTACTCAGTAGTTTTGAATTTGCAAGAGTCTCGATTCTCGCTATGAACTCAACCTTCTTTACTAAAAATACTTTTAACCCATCTACATCTAAAGATACATCTCAAAAACCTGATAAAGATAACTATGTCAATACCTCTTTCAAAAAAACAAAGATATCTCTCAACCATTCAAAATAACTGATCTCAGTAACATTACTTGCCAGATCTGTAAAAAGAATGGCCATACAGCCAACAAGTGCTTCTATCGATATACAACTTTTAAATCCAACAACAACACCAACACAAACAACATCCATCAAGCTAATATGTATCTTTAAGTTCATACAACTGCTATTTCTGAAGATTCCACTTATCCTGCAGATTATGAATCCAGTGTTTCATGCTAGGTCAAAGCATATAGAGCTGACCTACCACTACATATGTGATCTAGTTCAAGCTGGAATTATAATGTCGAGTTCATTTCCTATGCCATACAAATCACACATGTATTTGAAAAAGCGGGGGTCTAACAACCACACCCAACAATTCGATTAGCAGTCTGTATGGACAAACTCCAATATACTTTCTAGAGAATCAACTAGACAGTCAGACTCAATCTAGATAAAAGTATATCAAAGATTTTATATCTCAATCTTTCGATTGATCTTTACTCAAGCAAATAGAATTTCGCGAGTCTTTATCAAAGAGAGATAACTTGGATGGTACCAAAGACCAATATCCAAGTGTCAATCAATTTAAATCAACAACCTAAAAGGTCGGATATTCTAACTGATTGAACAACGCACAACCTGTGATATTTCAATTATATAAACAAATATAATGCGGAATAGAAATAACATAGACACCAGAATTTTGTTAACGAGGAAACCGCAAATGCATAAAAACCCAGGACCTAGTCAGATTGAACACACACTGTATTAAGCCGCCAGACTCTAGCCTACTCCAAATTAACTTCGATCTGGACTGTAGTTGAACCCCAATCAATCTCATACTGATCTAAGGTACAGTTATGCTCCTACACCTCTGATCCCAGCAGGATGCTACATACTTGATTCCCTTAGCTGATCTCACCCGCAACTAAGAGTTGCTATGACCCAAAGTTGAATACTTTAATAAACAAATATGTATCACACAGAAAAGTCTACAGGATAGATAAATCCGTCTCCCACGAATAAACCTACGAGTTTTGTTCCGTCTTTTGATAAATCAATGTGAACAGGAACCAATCAATAACCCGGACTTATATTCCCGAAGAACAACCTAGTATTATTGATTACCTCACAATAATCTTAATCAGCAAAATGAAAAAAGATATTGTGGAAACACAAACAATGAGGCGAAGTGTTTGTGATTTCTTTTCTATCTTATCGGAGATATAAATCTCGAGCCAATTATTTCAATTGTACTCGTACGATAGAAACAAGAAGATCAGATCACACAACTACAAGAAAAGTAGTATCGGTCTGGCTTCACATTCCTAATGAAGTCTTTAAGTCGTTAACCTGGTTTTAGAAGAAGAAAACCAAAGGTTAAAGGAGATTCAACTCTAGATTAGCAAACTAGTATCACACGTAAAGTGTGGGGATTAGGTTTCCCAGTTGCTAGAGTTCTCCCTTATATAGTCTTTGAAATCAGGGTTTGCAATCAATGTTAGCTTGGTAACAAAGCATTCAATATTCACCGTTAGATGAAAACCTGATTAGATTCAAGCTAATATTTCTCAACCGTTGGATCGAAAACTTAGCTTGTTACACACAAATAAAATGTTCAATTTTGGGTTTATGAACCGTACCCAAACATTAAAAAATTTTGGTTCAACAATAGTCAACCAAATGGTTAGCCGTATGATCACTATCATATCAACCATATTCTTTTTCACCATAACTAGTTCAAATGAACTAGTTAGAGAGTTGTTCAATTGCTTAGATCTTATGTAACTACACAAGACACAATCGAAGAAAAAACGATTTGATTCACTCGAATTGGTTCATGAACTTTATAGCCACGGTTTGCAAAAGCATTCCTTAGTTTAAATAAATATTAGTTCAAGAACAACCGGTTTTAGATATAACCTACTCAAGTTCGCGGACTGGGTTCGCGAACTTAAGCTCATGGAAGGAGTACACAAACTCCAGCAAAAATTCTTGAGTGAGAACTTCCGCCAGTTTGCGGACTGAGTTCGCGTACTTGGCTTGCGCCACTTCCATTTCTCTTGATGAACAAAGTTCGCAAACGTTGTTTCAAGGAATAAGGACTTATACATATATGTGTTTCCACAACAATTCTTATGTCCTACCAATGATTATGTAATCTAAACTCTCATTTCAATCATTGAAACATTCTCAGAGAACGTTATATAGCCGTTATTCATAGACCATTTTTCGTCAGAGCAATTTCCAAAGTGATTGAAACATAACATGACTTTTGTCACTAGGTAAAGATTAATTCGGTTAAAGCGAAAGCTTACCAACACATATTTCGAGAAATAGATGGGCGAGTTAAACTCGGCTCGAAATAGAAAATGTGTATAATGAAAGTTTATACGTCTAAACGACTTTTGTCTCAAGAGTAGGAGATAGAGTGAATAGACTTTTCAGTGACAGATAAGTTCAAGTATCCACATATCTTTTAGTCGATGAAGTTCCATTGGTTCCTCGAGTAGTCCTTCGTCTTGTATGATGATTGCCATGGAGTTCTTGAGCTCAACTACACTTTCTATCCTAGTCCGAGACCTTTAGCTACATAGGATAGAAATCAAGACTTTTAGTTTTGATCACTAACATTGACAAACATGCTTGAGATAGCAACGCATGCGAGTTCGACCGAGCAATGCTCTAACAGTCTTCACCAAGGGTCTCCCTCTTTCAATCCTTGATGGGCCTTAAATACAAGCTGATGCATTTATGTGACTCTCTTACCTCAGTTTGAGGGGAAGTATTAGATAGTAATTTTGGTTTTCACTTATGTTTTATTACAAGTTATCCTTTTGTTTGTTTCTCACTAGAAATTTCCTAGGTTTATTCCTCTAGGGTTTCTCTGTGTCTGGTCCCTATTATTGGCTATAAATGCTATGATATAATATCACTTTCATCTCTTATCTCTTAATACAAAAACCTTTATCTTATTCAATCGATAATCTCTTACATCATTAGTAACTCTGTTCAATCGATAGTTCTGCATCATTGATACTTCAACATCATTAATACATTTGTTTCAGTTGTCTCACACCTTTGGGAACAAGTCATCTATCTGATTCGAAGTATGACATAAGAGACTTTAAGAAAACCAAATCTGACAAGATCCTGAATCATGTGATAATCGTTTTTAGTGTGTTTAGTACGTGTATGAAAAATAAGAATAGCAGTGAAACTCCCACCTATAAGATTATCACAAACAAATCTCACGGTAGAAACAAGTGCACTAAAAGTTCCTCAAAAAGATAAAAGAGCCATAACAACTCAGCAGTTGCATTTGCAAGACCCCGATACTCTGCTATAGTAGATGAGCGAGAAATGGTTTTTTGTTTCTTAGAGGACCAAGAAACTAAGTTGCCACCAACAAACACATAGTAACCAAAAGTGGATATTTTGCATGTCTGGACACCCTGCCAAATCACTATCACAGAAAAGCAAGTAGTACAGTACCATTACCAAACTTAGAGTGATGCCCTGACCACGTGAACCTTTCAAGTATCTCAAAATCCGTTTTGCTAACTGATGGTGAATATTAGTTGGGAAATGCATGAATTGACTGACATGGTTAACTGCATAACTAATATCAGGTCTGGTGAGAGTTAAATATATAAGTCCACCAACTAAACTCTTATAGGCTGCATCATGTGATAAAATAGCGCCATCAAAGCAGATACTTTTTGTCCTTGGGCTATTGGAGTTCTACAGGGTTTACAACCCATCATATCATGTTTCTTCAAGAGTGCTCTAGCGAATATTTGTTTTAAGTAAGAAACAATTACTGAGCAGTAGAATCAAAAGTAGATACCAAATAAGTAATGTAAGCGACCCAAAATTCTTCGTAGAAAACTCAGATTTGATAGTACCAATGAATGAAGTAAATAAAGAACCAGAAAAACCTACAAGAATGATGTCATCCACATAAACCAATAGAATCGTTATACCTTCACCCTTCTGATAGGTAAGCATTAAAGTATCACATACAGAATTTGAGAAACCATTGGTAGTGAGATAGTTGTTGAATCTCTCACACCAGGCTTTAGGAGCCTGTTTAAGACCATATAGAGACTTTTGAAGTAAGAAAACATGATTAGGATGTGGAATATCAACAAACCCTGATGGTTCCATATAAGTAAATGTCGAGATCATTGGTCATGTAAGAAAGTATTGTTTACATCCAATTGCCTAATAGACCGATTATGAGACAAAGAAAGATTGAGAACACATCTAATGGCAAGAGCCTTGACAATTGAACTGGAGGTTTTTTCAAATCAACACCATCAACCTCGATGATACCCTTTGGATACTAATGTAACTTTATGTCTTTCAACGGTGCCATTCGTATTCAGTTTGGTCTTGAACACCCATTTACAACCAAGAATATTCATTGAAGGATGATTACGAACATGTAAGAATGTATTATTGTTATTTAAAGCTTCATAGTCATTGCGCATTGTTTTAACCCAAACAATATTTTTAATGGCCTCTTTAAAATATTTTGGATAAGAAATAGTTTCAACTTTACTGATAAGAGCAGTGGGAACATAATATTGTAGAATATTATTGGCTATAAAGTCTTCAGATAGAGGTTTAGGTACGTGGATACCTTATTTGGTTCTGGTGTGCATATAAGAGGTAGTGGATAAAACAGATGAAGAAGTAGAAATGGAAGTAGCACCAGTAGACACAATATGGTGAGTTGGCAGCAGAGGTATGTCAGTAGGCTCAGAAGTAACATCATCTGAAAGAGACTTTGTAGTGTCAAATACTAGAGAATTTGTAGGATCAGATAGGAGAAACTCTGCATGAGGTATAATCGAAATAACAGTTGAATTGTCTGAAGGAATAGAAACACCTGAAAGTACCAATTTTAAAGTAGAAGAGCTTGCAGAGGAAACAACTAGACTAACAAAAGGAAACTTTGTCTCATCAAATATTATATTTATAAGAATAAAAATTCTGGATGACTTCAAATCCATGCACCTATATCCCTTATGGTGAATAATATAGCCTAGCAACACGCAAATTTTGGATTTTGGATTAAGTTTATCCTTTCTGAAAGGTACTAGATTTAGATAACACAAGCAGTTATATACCTTGAGGATATAATAATCGAGTTTGGATTTATATAATGCTTCATGAGGAGATTTATAGTTTACTACCTTGCTGGGAAGTCTGTTGATGAGAAAGGCTGCGACTAAAAAGGAATCAAACCAAAAAAAATTTAGACATAGAAGCATTAAAAGATAAAGTATTACAAACTTTTGTAATGTGCCTATGCTTCCTTTCTGCAGATTTTGTTGGCGTAATTAAGGACAAAAATTCTTAATTCAATACCACATGAATGAATAAACTCTCTGAACGGACCTTTAGTCAATTCAAGTGCTTCAGCACATTGAAAATGCTTAATTGTTACACAAATAGATTCTCAACAGGAGACTAAACAATTTGAAGCATTGAATACTATATGTTCTAGTCTTCATTGGATATATCCAGCTAAATTTGGTGCAAATATATATAAAAAGAATATAATATCCAAGCCTAGATGAGATTGCACAAGGGTGGTCCCCAAATATCACAATGAACTAACACAAAAGGAGTACTAGAAACGTAGAAAAAGAAATTGAAATGAAAAGCATTTATTTTTTCCTAATTGACATAGACCACAAACATAATCAAAAGATTTATCGGAGAGCTTGATAAAAAGATCATCATCAAGTTTCAAGTATCTTCGAACATGAAGACCTAATCTTGAATGCCAATTTGATGGTAAAGCCACCTGAAATTGAAAGCAATGTGTTGAGGAGGTGTACAATACATGATTGTATATAAGTCATCGTGCACTTTCCCTCTAGCCAGAATATGTTTGTTCTTCAGAGACTTTACCTCATATCCCCATGGATAGAAGAAAAAGCATAATGATTATCCAAGGTAAATTGAGCAACGAATTATATTGAAGATGAGGAACCTACAGAACTTTATGAAGGTTAAAATTATTAGTATATGTTGATAAAGTGGAGGAACCTATTAAAGAAATAGGAAGGAGCTTACAATCCCCTACTATCACTTTTTCTTAACGAGAATAAGAAAAAGAATTGTTCAATAATGCTGAGTCATTTTTCATATGACTTGGAAGCACCGTAACTGCATCTTGAGAGGACTAGAAGCACTATGTCCCTAATGACCACTAGACTCAAAAAAGTTGGAGGATATTGACATTGTAAACAAATTCATTTGGAAACCAATGAGTATTATCAGGACTACTTCCTGCATTATAATCAATACCAAGAAATGTTTTCTGAATATGTGGTCCACTTTTCTAGGATGCAGCATATCTGAATCTGCACCTACTAGCAAAATAGCAAGTTTGTTGCATATCTGACAAGGATTAGAGTTGTAATCTACGACTTTTTTTTGATTCAGATTGAACTCATATTTCCTAAATTCAGATTGAGGTATAGTAGATTTTACGATAGGATTATGAGAAAACTAGGATTATGAGATGAAGGAAATCGTGGTGGCATACCAGGTTTGAAAAAAGAAGAATTGTAAGGAGAATTAAGTTTCTTGACATATATAGAAGGCTGGGTTTTTTGGATCGATGACAAAAAAAAAAAAAAAACTCGTTCTTGTTTACTCAAAACCTGTTCAATGAGTAGTTAAGAAAGATCTCAATTCGAAAAGGAAGAGGAGGTTCACGATTTTGAACACTAACAACAAAGTGAATATAATTTCTTCCTAAATATTTACTTGCATACATTACTGCATCAAAGATCTGAACTGCTTCTCCAATCTCTCGCAAGTGAATCAGAAATAGTCTTGAGTTGATGCAGAAACTTACTAATAGTTGAAGAACTTTTCTTGATGGAGGATTATTGAATTTCTTGCAAAAAATTATTTCGTTAATAGTTTTGCTAGATGCAACCATTTCTCCCTTGCTGATATCTTTCCAAGAAGTTCTGAAGATAAATATTTATCTATAATTGTGTTACCCGGTCTAACAAATTTATCAAATCGTAACCATTCAAGATAGTTTGGATTAGGAACTTGAGTATTATTTATCATGAGAGTAAGTGTTTCTTGAGGAATCAAACCATCAACGAATCTGAACAAATTTATACAGATCAAGATTGATGATATTTGATCTTTCCACATAAGATAGTTTGATGTGTCTAATTTTGCAGAGACGAAGTTTACAATGTTTGAAAAGGGTAATGGTAAATTTACTTTGAAAAGGAATAGACGCTCCAAGTAATGGTAAGATCAATTTTTTTTTTGTGCTAATAGCAAACTCCAAAGTGAAATGTTCACTAATGTCAAAAGTGAAAGACTACCTTCAGCATCTAATGTTCCTAAGGAAAAAGATCGTCAACCTTCAAAAACAACTCATATGAGAATAGTCAAAAACATCCCCTTTATCTATTATTATCAAGGTAAGAAGGGTCATCTTGAACGGAGTAGTCGTTTTCGATACTGGAATAAAAAACTTCATAACATTCTTGTATGGATGTCTAAGGAAGTAATCAAACCTTGTTTCTCATTATACTTGGTGTTAAAGGTCAAGGCTGCAATCAAGAAAAATGATGTGATGGAACATTTGTTGGTTGCAAATATGACACAAATTCTATTTACAACCGTAAATGGAAGAATGTCATATGGACGTCTGACTTCTTAGATTGCTCTGTGGAGAGAAAAATTCAACGAAGGAAGAAGAAAAGTTCAACTCTTTGCCTCTCGCTGAAGAAAGTCTTGAATCTAAAGTGTCACATTCCCAAATACATTCAATAATCGTGTCTCGGAACTCAAGACCAGTATAAATAGACTCAAACGCAGTATTAAGAAGGCGAAAAAAACTGCTACTTCAGGTTGTACTTGTTCTTATCCTATTAATTCTTTTGATAAGTCTGATGATGTTTCTGATAATAGTCAAGAAATAAAAAGGGTAAATTTCAACTACCTTGATGAGCTATTTTCTTGTCAAACTACAACTTGACTGCTTACTAATGAGCATCCTCTTTGAGACCAGGTGAGGATGCTCATAATTCTCAAGAAGCTTTTCTTCTTGGCAAAGTGGTCTCTGTTGCATAATATAAACTGATCATCTTACTGTTGAGCCCTTCTTCGGTTAATTATTACATTTGTAATATATTTGATCGGTAACTCTTGAGAATGTTCACTTTGTTGCTCACTTTGGGAACCCTCGTGTTTCTTCCTTATGACATTTGATTTGTTGTCTATCAACAAGTATCTTATGATCTTTTTTTGAGCTAAGATTCTCTATCAATATGTTTAGAATTCAGCTTTGATTTTTATCAAAACTACTTCTAAATTAGGCTCCATAGTTCTCTTGGTCTTGAATCCGTTTCATAACCATGAGCGTACATGCACCTGGTCCATTACCGAACGCAAAACAAGTAACTAGGGTTTCCCTATGAATGTCACATATATATATATATATATATATATCATGAACTCTTCCTCTGATATATACTCGTTTGGTAACGTCAAAATTCTCCTGTGAGATTATGGTGTGCACAATGGATGGATGCAAAAAGGAAGACAATGTTGAAGGCAGCAAAGTTATTGAGTTTCACGAAAATCCTCTCTCCATAACCTGCTTCCATTCTATTGATCATGAAAAAGATCTGCCAGTTCAGATGTCGTCTCAATTGGTGGGAAATCGTCTTCGAGATTTTGGGGTGGTTCGTGAACAGCTTGAAATTGCAACAAAGAATCTTGAATTTCTGAAAATCGAACTGAAGAAAGCAAATGATGAACTTACTTATGTTTGATCTCTGGTTGTTGATTATGTCTGAAGACCTTCAGTTTTTTTTTCTTTTAGGAGTTATATTTTTTTATCTAGGGAACTTATTTTGAGAATTTATTCTTGTGTTTAAGAAGGATAACTAGGGTTTGGAATAGCCATTATTGTGAGTACACATAGCTATTGCCAACGATTTTCATCTTGCTATGTTTTTAGATTTATTTATTTAAATTATAAAGTTTATTTTGAAGATGATTTTGTAGTACTAATCTTTATGGTTTTATATATTGCAACTTGTTATGGGATATGTGTGTTTGCGTCCGTGAACTATGTGTAGTTGCAGGAAATCCCACAACACACCCCTTGTGATATTATGATAATATTTTCTAGATCTAAACTTATTTGATAATCAAAATAAAGACAAAAGTGCTAAAATTATAAATGGAGACACAAGATTTTTTACATGGTTCGATCAATGTGATCTACATCCATGGTTCTTCACTATAATTGTTGAGGTTACATAAGAATTACATTTACAATCTCCATTAATGGATATTTTGTAGAGCTCTAGATCTAATTATTTGGGGAAGAAGATGATACAGAAAATAAAATCTCTCTCTTAAAAATCTCTCTCTCTCCCTTACCAAAATTATCCCTCTTTTTCTCTCTCCTGCTCTCCTCTTTATATAGGTGTTTACATAGTGGATGACAGCTCATATACAACTAAGCTAACCTCTAATTTCGGATCTGACTTGCGATGTCCTCGCAAGAGTATAAATGTTAAGTCTCGCAGACACTCTATTTTTCGCAAGATCTTCGAGCTTTCTTCATGTTTCTATCACCGCCATCTATTACGCCATCAGTCTGCGACACTCGCAATGTGTTGTAGATGAAAACTTCGCAAATATGTCCTTCTGGCGATATTCTGATCCTACACTATGATTGTCCCATATATGCTCAAAATAAGTCTATCATGTATCATTATGCAAATAGTGATAAAAGATAGAATGAACTTTTGACAACAAAAGTTAAGCCTATTATGTCATTTGCAAATATTGATGGAAGATAGGATGAACTTTTGATTACATGTCTTTATGCAAATATAAATGAAAAATAGAATGAATCTTTGAATATTCCGCAGTATTGGTCTTTCCCTAATCCACATCTTTGTGAAAGTACTGTGTTGCTTCGTATGTTTCCTTATGTTGAGTATTTTCGATTAAATTAATCATGGGTTTTACTATGGTTAATTTAATTGAGTATTTTGGATACAAATTCATGTTTCATGTAATTTGTTAATGTCCAAAGAAATCCTTCTTTTCTTATGAAAGTAAGGTCGCTCTTGTTGTTCTTTCGGGAATGACATTTTATGGGGGAGAGTTCTTAATTGAACTTTTGCTTAATTTCCAAATATTTGTGGGGAGTGCGGTTGTGGAATATTGTAGGAGTTTTCTTGTATCTTTATTAACTCCTTGATGAATGCATTTAGTTTCGGCTATATGATTGCATCTAAACAAAGTTGATATGTTTTCTTTTGGTCATGAAGTATCTCCATGAGAATTTCATTAGGATCCCACTAATTTTCGTACCTTTGCCAATTTATATTGACAAAAAGGGGGAGAATTGATTTGTAGTTCACACTACAAATGGTTTACGGATCATTATGTAAGGGAGAGTGGTTTACATGTGAGATGAAGTATTGACTAAGGGGGAGTGATACATATCACCATAGTATTGTTGTCAAAGTTGTGGTACAATTGGACTTTGATGTTGTGTAATAATACTATGACATTGTGTAATAATTATTGAGAGCTACTATTTTCTCATTATTATAGCTACGGATCTTCAACAACTATGATGCTAAGTTGAACACATTCAGAATCACTGGAGTACTTGGAAGTGACGAAGATTTCGAGTAATGTTGAAGAACCAAGGAGATCAAGCATTTGGATAAGAAGCTTCAAAGTTTATTGATTTTGTAATCCATATGTATTGATAGTTTTGTCACTAAAATTGAAAAAGGGGGAGATTGTTAGAGCACTGCTCGGTCGAACTCGCATGATTTGCTATCTCAAGCTTGTTTGTCAAGTTTATTAGTTGCCAAAACTATAAGTCTTGATTTCTAGTCTACTTATTGCTAAGTCTCGGATTAGGATAAAAAGTGTAGTTGAGCATTAGACTTCAAGGTGTTCATCGATTGAAGACAGAGAACTACTAATGGGAGCTTGTGGAACTTCATCAACAAAAGGTATGTGGAGACTTGAACTCATATATCACTCAAACGTATATATACTCTATCTCCTATTTGAGACAAAAGTCGTATAGCTATATAGACTTCGATAATACACATTTGATATTTCAAGCTGAGTCGCTTACATATTTCTTGAAATATGTGTTGGTAAGCTTTCGCTTTAACCAAGTTCATCTTATATCCTTGATGAAAGTCAAAAGATGATCATGTGAAAATCACCAGTAACATCTTACATGATTTGTGTGAGACAGTCTTTTGATGTAGACTCGGAATATTTCGTATTGATCATTCGATCGCTTGAAACTTACTTTGAAGCTAATAGTTTGTGTGAGATAGCTATTCCCGTCTTTCGAGAATGTTTTAATGATTGAAATGGGAGTTTAAAACACTTAACCATAATTGGATGATGTGCACAGTACGCGTACTTGCATATGTATTGATCCAAGTCCGCGAACCATGGTATTCATACCTGTATGCGTACTGATTGGTTTTGTAGAGGTCCGGGAACCAAGTAAGCATACCAGTATGCGTACTGGCGTGAGGTTCTAGTTCTGGGACTTTACTGAGTTTAGTGGTGTGTGTACCCGTTCGCGTACTGGCGAAACCCAAACTTAGTCCGGCCACTTAGGTATGCTTACCCATTTGCATACCTGAGTAGGTTATGTTCTAAAATCGGTTTGTTCATGAACTAATACATTTATATAATAAAGAATGCAATCTTTAGCAAACCGTGGCTATAATGTTCATGACTTGATTCGAGTGAATCAAAATCAATTTTGCTATAACATCTTCGTCTCATCGTTTGTGATTCCACAACATCTTGTTTCGCTACTATACGATTAATATTATTGTGAGGTGATTGATATTTCTAGGCTGTTCTTCGGGAATATAAGTCCGGTATATTAATTGGTTCATGTTCACCTTGATTTATCAAAAGATGGAACAAAACTCATAGGTATATCTGTGGAAGACAAATTTATCTATACAATAGACTTTTATGTGTTAGACAAATTAGTTTATCAAGTTTTCGACTTTGGGTCGTAGCAACTTTTAATTGTGGGTGAGATCAGATAAGGGAATCAAGTGCGTAGAGTCTACGGGATTCAAGAGACGAAGAGCGCAACGTACCTTGATCAATGTGAGATTGGTTAGGGCTCAACTACATTCAATCAAGTTAACTTGGAGTAGGCTAGTGTCTGTAGCGGCTTAATATAGTGTGGTGTTCAAATCTGGACTAGGTCCCGGGGTTTTTCTGCATTTGCGGTTTCCTCGTTAACAAAAATTCTGGTGTCTGTGTTATTTCTTTTCCCCGTTATATTTGTTTATATATATAATTGAAATATCATAGGTTGTGCGTAAGTTCAATCAATTGTGAATCCAACCTTTGGTTGTTGATTAAATTGATTGGCACTTGGATATTGGTTATTGATACCGTCCAAGTTATTTCTTATATTCAATCGGGTTCGCAAATTCCTATTTATTTGATTGCAGATTGAATTGAGAAATAGAGATATAACTCTTTGATATACTTTTCTTAAGATTGAGTCTGTCTAGTTGATTCTCTTGAATGTATATTGGAGTTAGTTCATATGGATTGCTAAGCGAAATATTGGGTGTGGTTATTAGACCCGCACTTTTTCAGTTGTTGTTGGTGGTGGTGTAAAGGAAATTGTATTAGTTGTTGTTGAAAATGATTTTGTTGATGTTGTGTTTGAAAAAAAAAGGTGATATTTGAGGTGGAAATTGAATAGGTGCGCGTCGAAGAAAAGGTGTCTCTGAGAGTGTTGCAATGAAGTATGAGTTGAAGATGATGGTGGTGATTGAAAAGTATGAGTTAAAGGTGGTGGTGGTGGTTGAGAAGATGAAGATGATGGTTGTGAAGTTATTAGAGGTTGTTGTTGACGATCTAGAGAAAGTAAAGGTGGAAACATTTCAACATTGTGTATTTATTGATTGTTTTTATGTATAGTGGAAGATGCTTGTTGAGTTTGTATTGTTCTAACCACTTAATGTGTTTAAGAGTTGCAGGATTAATGATTAGAGATAGGATTGAAAAAGGAAGTTAATAATTATCATGTGGTATCTGATACCATGTAAGATATGATTTTGTAATATTATTAAAGTTAATAATGAAAAAAAACAAGAACTTGGTCCTTATATACCAGACACTTTGGAAATGCGGGGGTCTAACAACCACATCCAACAATTCGTTTGGCAATCTGAGAGGAATTACTCCAATATACTTTCTAGAGAATCAACTAGACAGTCAGACTCAATCTAGAGTAAAGTATATCAAAGAGTTTAATATCTCTGTTTCACAATGTAATCAGCAAATCAAACTGAAAGAAATCCGCGAGCCTGAGTATTATGTGAAACAACTTGAACGGTATCAAAGACCAATGTTAAAGTGTCAATCAATTTAAATCAACAACCCAAGGTCGGATATTCTAATTGATTGAACTTAACGCACAACCTGTGATATTTAAATTATATAACAAAATATAATGCGGAAAAGAAATAACAAAGACACCATAATTTTGTTAACGGTAAAACCGCAAATGCAGAAAACCCCCGGGACCTAGTCCAGTTTGAACACCACAATGTATTAAATTCGCACGTAGACTCTAGCCTACTACCAATTAACTTCTGGAATGGTGTAGTTGAACCCTAATCAATCTCACACTGTTTCAAGGTACAATTGCGTTCCTTACGTCCCTGATCCCAGCAGGATACTACACAGTTGATTCCCTTAGCTGATCTCACCCACAACCAAGAGTTGCTACGACCCAAAGTCGAAGACTTGATAAACAAATCTGTATCACACAAAAAAGTATATAGATTGAATAAATCACTCTCCATAGAAATACCCAAGAGTTTTTGTTCGCTTTTTGATAAATCAAGGTGACGAGGAACCAATTGATAAACCGGACTTATATTCCTGAAGAACAGCCTAGTATTATCAATCACCTCATAATAATCTTAATCGACTAGCGAAGCAAGATATTGTGGAATCACAAACGATGAGATGAAGATGTTTGTGATTACTTTTATCTTTCCTATCGGAAAAATTAATCTCGAGTCAATTATTTCAATTGTACTCAATACGATAGAATCGGGCAAGATTAGAACACGCAACTACAAAGAAAATAGTTAGGTCTGGCTTCAATATCCCAATGAAGTCTTTTAAGTCGTTAACCTACAGGGTCTCGATAGAAACCTAAGGTTAAAGGAGAATCGACTCTAGTTTATGCAACTAGTAACACACAGGAGGTGTGGGGATTAGTTTTCCCAGTTGCTAGAGTTCTCCTTTATATAGTTTTCAAATCAGGGTTTGCAATCCAAGTTACCTTGGTAACAAAGCATTCAATATTCACCGTTAGATGAAAAACCTGATTCAACCAAGCTAATATCTTTCAACCGTTAGATCGAACTTAGCTTGTCACACACAAATGAAATGTTCCCTCATTTAGGTTTATGTAAACGTACCCAAACGTGTACACCATGTTGGTTCACAAATAGTTAACCGAGGTTAGCCATATGATTACTCTCATATCAACCTTATTCATCTTAACCATAACTAGTTCAAATGACTCAAATGAAACTAGTTAAAGAGTTGTTCAATTGCTATATTCTCATAGCATTATACAAGAACACAATTGAAGCAAACTCGGTTTGATTCACTCGAATCAATCATGAACATTATAGCCACGGTTTGCAAATATTGCGTACCTTATTATATACATGTTTAAGTTCATGTACACAACCGATTTTAGAACTGTAACCTTCAAGTATGCAAACTCGTACGCATACTTAAAATACCCGAACTAAGATTGGGTTTCGCCAGTACGCAGACGGGTACGCGAACTTTCAATCCCAGCAGAATTTCTGACATGAACTCGTACGCCCGTACTTTTAAAACGGGTACGCATACTTAGGTTCTTGATTTCTCAAACCAACTGGTACGCAAAACGGGTGCGCATACTATGGTTCTCGGACATAGATTACATATGTGCAAGAATGCACAACATGACATATCCAATAATGGTTAAGGGTTCTAAACTACTATTTCAATCATTGAAACTTTCTTAGAGGATGACAATAGCCGTTTTCACACACTATTAGAACACTTAAACTTTCTTAAGTGTTCTAAACTACTATTTCAATCATCAAAGCGATTTTCAAGATATTGACATAATCATAACGAAACATTCCAAGACAACACCAAATGATTGTATCACACAAACCATGTAAGATGTTACTCGGCAATTTTCACATGATATAAGATGAATTTGGTCAAAGCGAAAGCTTGCCAAAGACATATTTTGAGAAATATGTGTTAGATAAACTCATTTCAAATCTCAAATGTGTATATAGAAAACTATATCATAATACGACTTATGTCTCAATATAGGAGATAGAGTAGAAATAGACTTTCCAAGTGATAGATGAGTTCAGTCT